>CASHTH010004533.1:0-31882 GCA_030341885.1 Geodia barretti
TTAATATCGAACAAAGATATAGGGATGTGTGTCATGTAGCTTGTGGCAACTTTGCTGTGTAATGACCCCTTGTTTCTTCCTTTTTGGTGCTTCAAGCCATCCCTATATCCCCCTTTCATTTTGAAGAAATGATTTTTCCACTTGTAATAATAAATAATAACAAGTAAATAATAAATTCTTCGAATTCATAATGCGTGGAATATAATATAGGGATGCCATAAAAAGCAAGGAGACAAGACAGGGATGACCTAGTGCATGTGATGTAGTAGTAGAATGGATGATGGCTACATCTTCAAACTGACATTGTTTCCTCGTGTAAATTTTCCTCCACACAAGTTGCGAAGTATGACTGTGCTCCCTCATAGAATGACTCATTTCCTAAGCACGTAATGCACAGGTGTTGCCCTCTCTGACAGCTCCTCAGTTGTTGGTTGTGACTGCACTAAGACTTCCATGTTCACTCAAATAACGATGAGTTTTACAATGCTGTGTTCGTGGCCCTCCAGAGAATCCCTTTACCATTGTCCTCACACTAAACAAATTCATGCTGCGAGTAAAAGTGGCGACAATATGGGGTTTGTGTGGAGGAAAATTTGTTCGATATCGCACCTTCATTCTCCCTGCAGTCTCACGGAGCCGGCTCCTTTGGACGGGCTGGCTCCGCTAGACAACGATTTGTTGTTGATTTGCATGAGGAGAAACTTTGCGAGACCGGAGAGCCGTGCTATAGACACATTGTTTGCCGTATATATCAGCCTCTGCATTTCAATTGCTTGTCAGAGCTTTCAAAATAGTGAAACAGTGGGAAAATCTTCAAAATGAAGGAGGATATAGGGATGGTTTGATGCACCAAAAAGTAAGAAACAAGAGGTCATTACACAGCTAAGACACACAATGCTACATGACACCATCCCTATTCAAACAATTACGCATGCGCGGAATATTGCCACGCCCATCCAGGTTGTATTCTCGGTATAGGGGGAGATCAGTGTCAAAATTACACAGGGGTGCAGTCGCTCAATTAGGGTGTAAGGTATATTCATTTGGGTATGGTGTGTTTTTATTTGGGTATGGTCTTTTCATTCGGGTTCATTCTCGCACGTACGTCGTCAATTAGTCATGCTCAACCTCAAAACATGGTGGGACGAAATCACCAAAAAAGGCCCTGAGTACGGGTACTTTCCAAACGCGGCAAAAACATGGCTAGTCGTAAAGGAAGAGAAACTTGAAGAGGCCCACAGCATCTTCCGAGGAACAAACGTATCCATAACATCTGATGGCAGAAAGCTCCTTGGGGCTGCCATAGGTACAACACGCTTCGTCAACAGCTATGTACAACAGAAAGTTGCCAAGTGGACACAAGAAGTAGAAGAGCTGTCAAACATCGCGATCACACAACCTCACGCTGCCTACTCAGCATTCACGCATGGCCTGATCAGCAAATGGACCTACCTCAGCCGGACAGTCCTAATAATGAGAGCCACATGAAACCCCTCGAGGACGCCATCAGGCAGAAACTACTTCCCGCCGTAACAGGTCAAAATGCTTGCAATGACCTGGACAGACAACTGTTAGCCCTACCATACGACATGGAGGACTTGGAATCGTCGATCCCACCAAACTAACAGAGCTTCATCATCTCAGCATGCGATAAGATCACAGCCCCACTCGCGGAACTCATTCTGAGTCCAGTCAAAATCATATCCACCCCAGCAAGAGCAGCACAACAACAGCAAAGAACAGAACTCACAACACTTCGAACAGCAAGAAGCCAGAGAAGCAAATGAAAAGCTCCCACCAACTCTGAAAAGAGCTATAGACGCAGCAACAGAAAGGGCATCAGCTGGCTCACCACCCTACCGATAGCCGAACACAGGTTTGCTCTCCATAAAGGAGCATTCAGAGACGCGTTCTGTCTCAGGTACGGCTGGCACCCACCATATAAACCTCCCATCTCACTGCATCTGCAACCAGAATTTTACAGTCGAACACGCGCACTTAGCTCTCTCGAGGAGGATCCCGCAATCCGACACAACGAACTCCGAGACATTACAGCAGAAATGATGAAGGAATTATGCCACAATGTCAGCACTGCTCACCTTCACCATCACCGGAGAGCAACTGCGCCACAGAACAGCCAACCGAGAAGAGGCAACCCGCCTCGATGTTTTGCAACAAACTTCTGGGGAAGAGATCGCCAACAAGCCTACTTTGACATCAGAGTTTTCAACCCTTTGCACAAACGCACAGACATCTACACTCAGCACCATGCCACAAACGCAAACGGCAAGAACGAAAAGAGCAGGACCACGAACAGCGCGTTCGGAAATGAACCGGATCCTTCACATCCTCTCGTATCAGCACCTCTGGTGGATGGGGCCGCAACAACAACAACAGCCTACACGAGACTGCAGCACTCATCTCAGAGAAACACAACCTGCAGTACAGCACAACACTTCACTGGATGAGATGACCGCCTGAGCCTGTCCCTCATCAGTCTGCCATCATGTGCCTCCCTCCGGTGAGCCAGGTCACCTCTCCACCAACTCCACCCTTCTCAGGGGAGACTCAATGGTGTGGCTTGCTCAGAAGGCCACATCTCTGCCCAGGACGAACACAACTCTAACCCTACATGTCTTGTTTGGATTATTCCCGTGTTTATTAAAGAATGCACAAAAATAGTCACGCTAGGCATGTCAATTAGTCACCAAAGGAAGTGTAACTTACCGTCATACGTAAGGAGTCTAGCTTCCGCAGTGCGCGCAATTCGGAGTTTCTTGCTTCGCGCGCAGTCAGTAGAGGCGGCGCGGCGCACGGCGGCCCTCCGTCGGCCTCGGACATTGGGTGCAGGCGCGAGCAAATGTGCGCGTGCGCGCCACTAAGTTGCGCGGTCAATTACGCCGCGCGCCATTACACTTTTCAATGTAAATGTGGGCAGTTTCAACGAATATTATTTACTCACCAATTTCTTCTCACACTAACAGTCCCTACAGCCCACATCATGTTTTTAAGTTTTCATCTTACGCCTCTTTATCATTCAGGTAGCATGTCACTTTGTTGCCAGGCCACTCCCATAGTTATTCATGTCCTCCGCAGTGATGGCCTTGCGATCTCTTCACTCACTGCACTCGTACATAATCCATAAGTGGACTGAATTGGTTGCAATATCACACATACACATACAAACTAGTACAGTTCTCATGTCCCACTGCCTGACATCCAACGAGGCAGAGACGCATTAGTGGCATACTGCATGATCACACTCATTTTCCCATTGAACATACACGATCCATGTAAGTTGTTTTTAGATTGCCGGCAGCCTTGTGTGGCCAAAAATACATCATTCCTTACCATTAGTAAGAAGATGACTTCTGCATAAGCGTGCTCAAGGTGGCCCAACCTATCAACTAGCCAAGATATCTAGATGATGAGTATGTATGTTGACTTTTGCTTTGCTTTGTCCTTTCTAATTCTACCTCGATACGCTGGCCCAATCGCTCGTTTGTTTCCTTATACACTGCTGACCCTCACTGCACCTGAGTGTCGGGACAATTTAGGGCGGCAAGGCTAAGCTGCGCGGAGGTCATCAGGGAGAGGGGCCGAATCACGATGTGTTTCTCCCAGCCGTTAGTGTCCAGTTCGTGTCACACTACACTGCTAATTCTCACGCACATCATCGATTGGTCAGATCCAGTTTGGATGTGGATCAGATAATTAGAGCCTGTGACTGGCAGACAGTGGGACATCGATATGGAGATTTGCCGAGTAATACAACACAGACTTCTGGATCTCGTTACCGTCGTGGAGATATAGCTGATGTTACCGGCTGTCCCGCACCACCGTCCATATCCCCACCCCGGAAAGTGTGCCCGAGTTACACTGTACCTCATAATCAAGGTAAGGCAAATGTATGTTTCTGTCAGTCTCAGCACTATTTTTCTATACACAGGTCGTCGTTCTGTTCAAGAGAGTCCCACAGATGACAATGTATTAATTGATTCAACATTTCAGACCAAATCTTCCTCATTGCCTTTCAGCTCTACTGCTGAAGACCTTTTGCGACATAAACGAACGAGTATGGGAAATTGCCATTATAAGCATGTCCTCTTTGTTATTGATGTATCTGGCAGCATTGGTGGATCAAATTTCAACAAAGTCATATCTGCACTGGGACAACTGGTTCCTGTTCTCTGTGACCGCACCAAAGTAGCTGTTATGACCTTTGACCACGAGTACTTCATTGAATTCTGCTTTAATAAATATGACGGCAGCAGTTGTGGACGAGCCCATGCTACCAATGCTATATGTTCCATCCCGTACGTACATGGTACAGGAACTCGGTATACCCATACTTCTGGTGCTATACAGTGTGTTTGTAACGACATACTTTATAACTGTGGAATGGTACAGGGCTGCCAGGATGTTAGGGTTGTATTCTTCACTGACGGAGGTGCAAATGGTCCAGGAGGACCGGAACGTGTGTGTCAGGAAATGGACTGCCTTAGATGTGAAGATGGTATTGAAACTTATGCTATCGGCGTTGGAAACCCTCAAAATATAGAATGTATGACTAATACTCCAAACATGAATCGCCCCTGGAGTTTCTCAAATTTTGAAGAATTTGAAAATAACTTCCACATACTTCAGGACATGCTCCTTTACGACTATGCTAATTATCCATGTGTGCCTCCATGATGGCCCAGTTACGAACAATGTCAAGAGAGTTATATAAGAACTTATGAACATGGGACAAAAATTATAGTTTGAGTAGCTTTATAGGTTGTCGTAACATGCTGTTTGTTAGTGGACTTTATATTGCGCACGCAACTATACTGATGCTGATGCTGTATTGCTCGCAAACCACGGTGTGCATGTGTGCCGAGTATTGACCGGCACTGGCCAGACTTTGGCACTCATGCATGCTGGTCTAATGTGACACAAGTAGGTGATAGCTATAATATCTGGACAATGGATACAACTATGCAGGAATTATACAATGATAATTATTATACAGCAAGAGCATATTCGTTAATTGAGGCAATAACACATAATAATTATGGTATACACATTGTTGTAGACTGAGCTAGTTATCTGGCACAGCAGGAAGTCTTTCCTCTACTCTGACTACCACTAGAGTTCAAGTCATTCTCTGCCAGTATCCTTCTACTGGCCTCTGTGGCTGGCATGGAGTTGTGGGCCTTGATCTGCGTGGGGGAAGTATAGTGAAACCTTTTAAAAAGGACGACATTCGATAAAGCACTTGATTCTGCAACCTATGAATAAGGGACACTTCTGAAAAGAGGACACTTTCAATGTTTTAAAGGTACGTTTCATGTTTGGAGTGAAATCTAGGTGGTAAGATTCTTACATAATTCAATTCATCCTTTGCTTTCTTGATTTCTTGTGCCAACATATTGAATACCTAATATTAGCAGGAAACCCCATACATTCACTTACCATTAGGTGCATTATAGTACAAAGTTCGATGGTAAATACCTTGACACAGTTCTTGCCAGCCCTGGAGCTGGCTTCAAAGAAGAGACAATTGTAGGTTTCTGCAAGCTGCATGAGAAAAGGTATCCAACAGTATTATTAGCCACTTGTAATGTAACTCATACTTACTTTGTCACCATAATAGTATAATAATATGCAAACTACAGCATCCAGAAGGTTAGGCCTACTGCAAGCAAAGGGTCAGGATTGCAGCAAACCTTCTGTCCCTCCACTGAGACTTGTCTGTCGTCCTCCAGGTCAATCTTGTGGGCGACCAGAGCTATCTTGAGGAGAGGAGAGCCGTGCTCTCTGATACTGTCCATCCAACTGAGGACATTGTGGTGAACGAACTCCGAGATGTGATGTCATACATCAACACTGCACCCTAGTTCATAAATATTGCATTATGTGCACACGTTTCTCTAATAAGGACACCTTCCATTTCTCGAAGAACAGTTTTTGATCCAATTTTGCTCAGCCTGAAAATCAGTCTAGCAGTCACGTGTAGGCCTATATACATACCTGTGTACACAGCTATATCATTTTGGGTCTCCATATTACACTCGTATCCTACTATATACCATTAATGAATATGCACTATGTCTCACGCTGTCTTGGACATAATTGACTGTTGCAAATGTTAAAGGGAGAGTTGTACTAATTTTGTGTAGCTGAGTCAAGGACTTGAAGGGAATGTATAATTACATCAGTATAAATGTTACTAAAATGGTGCCAAACCAGTGCAATTAAAATTTAGCCCCTATATTGCCACATTCCTTTTAAAGCTGCAACTAATGCCGGAATATCAACTGAAAATGTTTCTCTCTGATTGAAACTGAGAAGTCTTTTGAATACCGTTTCCTCAGATGGAAAAACAGTTCTTCTAATGCTGCATGTGTATACTTTGATTCAAGACTCCATCCATATGCTTAGCTGTCATACATGGCAATAGCTTACTACTACCTAGATGCTGACTGGAGAGCTAAAGAGAATCACTAGCACAGGAAGTACAAAGCCTTGTTCACAAAGTTCTGAAGAGTGCACTGTTGAGTGTCATAGTAGCAATCAGGAAATTGGAGGAACTCTCTAACCACTCTTCACCGAGTGTTTGAAATGAGCAAATTGCAAGTGAGAGAAACACAAATTTATCGGTTCTGCGTAACTGAGTTCAAAAAGATCCATAAGTACGTTATGCACAAACTGCAGTGCCTACCAACTTATGCAGTTACATCCATAGCTACACAGACTGCTCCCCGGCACTGGCAGAATCGGACTGTTATTCACGGCGGACTCTTTAGTGCTATCCGTAATCAAGTTCTTGCTGCAAAAATAAGGGAAGAAAGTGTAGAGCACAAAAGAAAATCTGAGTGGCTACCAACTTGTCAAGCCAGTGCAAGTTAGCTCTCAAAAATGTGCATCTCATGTGACTTAATGAAACCCAAGCATGCTAAACACACCAACCATAAGGAAGGTCCCCCAGTTACAGCTATTCATTACCTTCTGTATACACAGTGCATTCCACTTCAATCTCAACCTTACCCTAAGGGTGAGCTTGCACAGATAAGTTATGATAGGAGTAAGGTTGAGAATGGACTGTGTATACAGTCGTGGTTTAAAGGTCATTACGTAATGGCTGCAAAGGAGAGACTTGGAACCATGGGGTAGCATGTAGTAGGTAAAAGAGCTGTTTTCTCATACTTAGCATGCCTGGAAGCTACCCTCAACCTTACCCTAAGATTGCCTATCAAAACATTTCTGTGTAAGCTCCCTTTTAAACCCTTTTACGTCAATGCACCAAGTTTTACAACAGAGAGGCCTTGCAGCAGCAGAGTTCAATACAATGTGATAAGGAATCCAGCAGCTGGCCAAGAAGACATGCACTTTAAACGTTTTCTCGTAGTTTGGAGGGCAGTCACCAGCAAGGGAAGTATATACACAAAATACGAACACAATCATCAACTGTTTCATCCCTTTTTTGACCGTTTCTCTTGACATCATGGTATTTTCTACATGGTATTGAGAAAGATGATCCGCACTTGTTAGTAAGCTATCTATGCTGTATGGAGGGCATATAATAGTGATGGTGTGCATTGTTTTTATCCTGTAGCTGTCGTTTTTTGTACATGATTTCTATCTATTTATTTTATAACTATGTGTAAGGGAGGTTGGGACACTGGGTGTGTAGGGAGAGTTGGGCCAATAAAAGACTCTTTAACCTACCGCCCCGGTTCTCAAGGCTGGGCACCCAGGGTCCTGCCTCTTTCTTTCTGTTTATATGTTATTGTCTGTGTTTTTGTACGCTTGGGTATGTTATTGTCTGTGTTTTGTGTGCTTGGGTGGGGGAGGTTCTTTCTTTTCCTCTGAGCTAGTATGCTATAAACATGTTTTTTCATGCACTTATATACTATAATTATATACACATGCATGACCCAGGTTTGGTGGCCGGGCTACTTCTGCAGTTATTAACCCTCGGCGCGCATGCGCAGCGAGGGTTAAGGTAGTTGGGTTTGTGTGTCTGTCTGTCTGTCTGTGTGTGTGTGTGTGTGTGTGTCTGTCTGTTACTCGTCATCTCACTTCTCGAGTGTTCGTTCGTCTCACAAATGATACCACCTACTGAACGGGCAATGAAGGTCAGAAAATATGTGGGGTTTTCTCTGAAACTGCTCCGTTGCAGAGCTAGAGCGCGAAAAAGCTAATATGCAAATAGGCAACGGACGGGACGGCTTACCACGGTATGATCGATCCGCGTGCTCTGCGTACCTCAGAGGCACCAGAAGATGCAACGCAGGGCGTGTATCGCCTCTCGCATGCTATCTAGTAGTGTAGTTAGCCCGCGTCAGACTCTGCGCGAGCTCGGAAGAGACCACGAGTAACAGCTAAAACTAAACCCAGCCCATCAATTAGTGGTACGGCGCATGCGTTTACTTACGCGTGCGCGTCACAATGCGCCGAGGGTTTGCACTTCAGTGCTTTTCATTTGTAAATTGTTTCACTCTTTGCTTAATTATCCTTTCTACATCTCATGCCTTCAATTGCTACAATTCGGTCTCCATGGAATACTGCCATCAACCTTTACCCTCAATCCATTTATATACACTTTCTACGCATCATTCAATCCATTCAACTGGTCCACTATAATGGTACCCAAAACATCTGCAGCCTACTATTAGAGAGTCGGTAGACTCTCTATATAGGGATGACACGGGTGAAATCTCACGTGATCCGCGTACAAAACGACTAAAAACTCGGTGAGAATCACTTCCTAGGCCTT
Source organism: Geodia barretti (assembly GCA_030341885.1). Classification (NCBI taxonomy): domain Eukaryota; kingdom Metazoa; phylum Porifera; class Demospongiae; order Tetractinellida; family Geodiidae; genus Geodia; species Geodia barretti. Next base: position 8,765 of record CASHTH010004533.1, read on the forward strand.
CAAAACATACTAGCAATAGTCTACGGGCCCATATCTACCTATACATGTCCCCCAAGAGCTCATACGCACCTTCAGTCGTCCACGCGAGAATTCGCTCATACGCGATTTCACGATTTTCGTGTCATCATATTCTTCATCTTCTTCTTCTTCTTTAAACCCGCTATCTCCTTACCAGTACCAGTTCAAGCACTGATTTTTTCACTGAAGGTCTCTAATTTCGCCGGAGGTGTGCAGGGACATCAAGCGATCGTTTCTTTCTTGCCGCTAGTCACTACGGTAGATCATGGAGCTCTTCCATGGTCGACACTGAACAACGCCATTTGCTGCTTACTCAGCATCCGTGACCTCGCGCATGCGCCAGGCAGGGGCGTTGTCCAATGCAGCGTGAGTTGGCAGACCTGCAGAGGAACTCTCAGCCTCCAGTACCTTCTGTAAGTAAGTGTGCACATTTCCAACTGGCTAGCTTGCTGTTGATTTGTACGAAGAGCAACTTCCCAGAGTCTGCGCGGTGTTACGCGAGCCTTGCTGGGCGCTGAAATGGGCCTTCATTGTTTGTCCCCCCCCCAGGTTGTAGCCTGATTACCAAAGGCTGCCCATGAAACCACAACTATGTGCAATAATCTAATTACATCCTTGTTGAAGACAATACATGAGGTGAATGCGGATCTAGCCCCTGCTTCAGGCACTAGCAGCCCCATTAGCTACTACTTTGAACAGTTACAATTTGTCTATGGTAGCCTATCTACAACATACCCATGAACATCAGAGTGACTGTAACAATATATACAGTGTTGTCATAAGCTGTTAAAAATAGTGGAAACAAGTGGAAAAATCATTTCTTCAAAATGAAAGGGGGATATAGGGATGGCTTGAAGCACCAAAAAGGAAGAAACAAGGGGTCATTACACAGCAAAGTTGCACAAAGCTACATGACACCATCCCTATATCTTTGTTTTATTGTTTATAAGCAAAGTTTAAGCAGAAATTGATGTATAACATATTAACGCCTATATAGTATTATAGACATAATTATATAAATCCTTATGGACTTATGGAGGCTCTGGGCATATATATATATGCCCGTGGCTTGCTAAGGGTTAATATCGAACAAAGATATAGGGATGGTGTCATGTAGCTTTGTGCAACTTTGCTGTGTAATGACCCCTTGTTTCTTCCTTTTTGGTGCTTCAAGCCATCCCTATATCCCCCTTTCATTTTGAAGAAATGATTTTTCCACTTGTAGATGCACTCTTGGTTGTGATACTATAAACTTTCAGTACACATCCACCACAGATTGGAAGGCCTATCATCATAATGTATGGCCATCCACAAAATATACATCCATTAACCTCTACTATGATGCCTGCCCTCAGCCAGTAAACTTTCATTACACATCCACTACAGATTCTAAGGCCTATATATCATCAATTATTAATGTATGGCCATCCACATCCATTAACCTCTACTATGATGCCTGCCCTGGCCAGCTTTCATATCCACTACAGATTGGAAGGCCTATCATCAATTCTTAATGCATGGTCATCCACATCCATTAACCTCTACTCTTAACTCCATTTGCACTATCTATACATCAATTACCCTTTACTCTAGAATGGAATTTACTCTAGAATGGAATGCAGTCCTTGGAGGTCATTCCCTGATTGTTATTACAGTGCTCATCTGTTGTTCTGATCCACATGCATTTAGAGGAATGCAACGAATTGTTAACGAGCAAGCGCTAGCATTTTAATATTTCGCTCATGTTTTGCGCATATTTAGAATCGCAGTCCCCGACGTACAGGTAGTTATTAACAGCATAGGAAAAATTCCCACATTGAAATGACTAGGTAGGCTTGCTTCGCTCACCAATATCTATGTGCACTGCATATGTTTGCTCACCAATAACAAGATTTGTCAAATGTTCATCATTGGGGTGTTCCTCATCTTCATCCACGATACTGGAGACGTATTCCTGGAGGGGTCAAAGTCCATTCTCTATTTCAAGGAGTCTCTGAACTGCCTCAGTATGTCCATTCCTGGCAGCTATCCCCAGAGGAACACTGTACGATACATTGGAGTGCATGACATGCATGGGCGAATGCACCCTAACTTGCATACTTTCATAGACTTACGCACTGTCATGCCACACCCTCATTGTCATGCATTCACGGCAGGTCACGTGATGGCACATGGTTGTCCCATGGGCTGCCTAACTTGGTCACGTGACCCGTGAGCATCCTCTTGCTAATTACCGGGTTCGTTATCTTGGCAGGACACCCCCCGCGGCAGTTGTACAATAATATTGTACAATTTCATTCTATATTTCAAGGAGCAGGGCGGGAGGGCGGTTCACTGGGTGGTGACATGTGCCAACATTGGCTTCCTCCTGTTTGCTACCGAATAGTGATTCCCACTATTGCAGTCCTTTCGGGCACATGTTTATGGGATTGGCAGAAGTAGAACTTGGTGTGATTTTTCTTACTTTACAGGACCTTTCGCAGATTTAGCGTCACCTTATCATCTATTTCTGTCATGCGTATGTTATAATTGTGGCTCTAACACACAATCATCATTGCCCACAGCTTCCTCTTCAGGATCTACTGGTTTGTAACAAAGGCTCTCTACTCCACCCTCTACATCTGTCTCCTTGTCTACCCAAATGGACCGTTCTACCTTCCCTTCAACTTCATGTTACTAGCCATGCAGGTACTGTATACATTGGAGTGCATGACATGCATGGGCGAATGCACCCCAATTTGCACACTGTCATAGAGTCTTTGACGACAGCAGCCATTACCTTTTGACCACTACTGTATACACAGTCCATTCCACTGGTCTCAACCTTACCCAAGGGTTTTATAGACCACAATAAGTTTTGATAAGGTATAAGATTGAAGTGGAGTGGACTTTATACACAGTAGTGGTTGAAAGGGCATTACAGTAATGGCTGCTATGCTACCAAGGGGAACGGACTTTGGACCATGGGGTAGTAATGAGCTTGTACTTAGCATGTCTGGAGGCTAAATTTTCACAGCTATCAGAGAAATGGGCTTGAGAGGAGCCATTAGTGTAATGGCCCGTATGTGTACACAGTCCATTCCACCTCATTACCCTAAGATCACCTATCAAAACTTGTCTATGCTTTTTGATAGCTGTGGACTATAATTTCCCTGTTCCAATGTTCCTCCTCATGCTACTCTAGTGCAACAATTGCTGGTCTGAGGCACTTCTCTTGGCCCACTATCTGTATCAAACTGCAACAGCAGAGGGACAGAGTCACTAATTCCTCAAACCCTATATAGTAGTGGCAGAGTTGTACTCTAACCTTTGAACTCTATCAAACATTCTATAATGTGTGATAGAGTCCAGCAGGCCAAGAAGACAGGCACCTTAGAGTGTGGGGCTGCGCAAGTAAGCTTCAAACTACCATAATAGTGTGCAGGGCAGTCATCGGCAAGAGAAATTGAAGTTGAACACATCATTATCATCATCAACCATTTCATCCTTTGACTGTACATGATATCGAAGATTATCCACGTTGGTAGACGCTCTAGGGATTAGGGATGGCACAGGTCAAATCACACCACGTACGTACATAAAGTCCAAAACTCAGTGAGAATAGCTTGGTAGTAAGCTGCACATATGGAGGGCATACTGATGCTGTGCACTTGCTACTACGTGCATGACCAAGTTTGCATGGGCAGGGTTACTTCTGCAGAATTGTTTCACTCTTTGCACTTTCTACATCTCATGCCTTCAGTTACTACAATTGGGTCTTCATGGACTGCCATCAACCTTTACCCTCAATCCATTTATACTTTCTACACATCATTCAATCCATTAAACTGGTCCACTATAATGGTATATACCCCAAAACATCTGCAGTCTCTAATACAATGCACTCTCAGTAGTGATACTATGAACTTTCATTACACATCCACCACAGATTTATGGCCTATCATCAACTGATCTTAATGCATGGCCATCCAAATCCTACTCTTAGCACTATTTATATATATACCCTATACTCTAGAATGGAATGCAGTCTCTTTGGAGGTCATTCCCTGATTGTTTTTACAGTGCTCATCTCTTGTTCTGATCCCCATGGAATGCAACAAATTGTTAACGAGCAAGCGCTAGCATTTTAATATTTCGCGCATGTTTTGCGCATATTTAGAATTGCAGTCCCCAACGTACAGGTAGTTATTAACACCATAGAAAATTCCCACATTGAATGACAAGGTAGGATGTTTTGTGCATATTTAGAATTGCAGTGAAGATAAGAAGAAGAAATGATTCGTGAAATGGGATTACACACATTTTAGCAATAATCCTTTTACCATGAAATTGTACATTCAGTTGCAATATTATTTTAGGTATGTATTACTTCCTTTCCCCATGCCCATAGTTTGACTTATGTGTGTGTTCATGCCATGTGAGACGATGTCCTGCCATTTTCCTACGTACTGAGTCGTATACTGTGCCATATATAGCACAGTTGGTTTGAGGTGTGCCTTTGTGTTGTGTTATGTTGTGTAGATTCAAACCCCTACCAGCTGAGTTGCCCTGGTGGCTCAGTTGGTAGAGCCCTCATCTAGACTATAGAGTGTTGTGGGTTCGAATCCCACCCAGGGAAGCTCTTCTTCTTTTCTGTGTGTAGTTGACAACAGCCCTATATCGTCGTACGGTGGGAGTACCTAGCATCATAGATGTATGGGGCTATGATAGGGAAAGTTTCCAATCTTCTTCGTAGGGTGGGAGTGGGAGTGAAGAGAGAGTCTACTTACTAATTACCTTTGATAGATTTGTCATGCTACATTTCCATGGAGTGTGCATTAAGGTGGGAGTGTAATCAGCTGACCATAACATTGGATATACATGTTTATACATGGAAACATGGAAAAATTGTGTAACGCAAGAAAACAAAATTCAAGTATGCAAGGTTGGCTGATATATTCACGAGGAAGTAGTAAAGCACCGATACGATGATATAGGGCTGTTGTAATGACCTGTGGGAGTCCTTAACTCCTCGCTAGCATCTCTGTGCTTCCACAAACACCATCCCTATCTTGTCTCCCTTTCTTTTTATACGATCCCTATATGCACTCTTTTTTAAATTCGCAGGATTTTTAATTTACTTGTCTCCACTCATTTTCATATACTACTACGTATTATCTCTGCAAGCCCCTATAAAATTTATAATAGAGAAAGTGCCCGTTGTCGTCATGGAAATGATATGCATACATTGGTTTATCTCCATGTATGCTGCCATTAGCAAGTTTGAGGAGTGAAGAAGTAATTTTAAAGAAAAGTGGCTGTGGCTATTTGTTGTTGTGGTCGTCATAGAAATGATGTAATACACATGCGCACCAAGTTTAACCTCCATGCGTACTACAGTTAGCAAGTTTTAGGAGTGGAGAAGTAATTTTAAAGAAAAGTGCCTGAGGCTATTTGTTGTTGTGGTCGTCATGGAAACGATGTTACACACATGCGTACCAAGTTTCATATCCATGTGAGGTACCGTTAGCGAGTTTGAGGAGTGAAGAAGTAAGTAAAGTGCCTGAGGCTACTTTGTGTTGTGGTTGTCATGGAAACAGTTTAATACGTATGTGTATCAAGTTTCACCTCTATACATGCTACAGTTTAGCAAGTTTGAGGAGTGAAGAAGTATTTAAAGAAAATTGCCTGAGGCCTTTTCGAACAATATGCGGTCGTCATGGAAATGATATAATAGGCATACGCACCAAGTTTCATCTCTATGCGTGCTACAGTTAGCAAGTTTGTGGAGTGAAGAAGTATTATTTAAAGAAAAGTGCCTGAGGCTATTTGTTGTCATTTACCAACATGTGTTGTTGTGATTTTGATGTTGGCTATTGAATTCATTATGTATGCAAACTTTCTTTCACATAGCACTTAACCACATGTGCAGCGTCATACTTTTTTGTTTGTAAACAATGTTGTTTACTGTAAACAACAACGAAAGTGCCCCAGGCAATACATTATAATGGGCAATATATTTTAATGGGCATACTACATGTGTCGGTGTAACTCACAATAGGTATCGATATGTACATTCCTGCAAAATATCATGGCTTTATCTCTTTCGGTTTTTGAGTTATGCTGGTTGAACAGGAAGAAGAAGAAGAAGAAGAAGAAGGTGAACAAAACTCCCTATCATAGCACGCACCACATACATCGTATGATGTCATACGGTACGATGTCCATCCTCTATATACTAGGTGCTTACTACCGTACTTAGTGGAACCACTGACATCTGCTACACTTTTTTGCTCACGGGGATCAGCCTATATGACCCGCGACTAGAGATAACGAAAACATAGCATGCTAAACATACCAACCATAAGGCAGGGCTCCCAGTTTCTTTGATAGCAGCCATTCATTAACCCTCGGCGCGCATGCGCAGCGAGGGTTACGGTAGTTGTCCCGTAAGTGTGTCAGTCCGTCATCCGTCAGTCCGTCTGTCTGTTACCACCACGTTTTCTGCTGCCACCGCGCGCACGAAATCAGGTAAATACCGATATGATCGGGTTCAGTGCTACACTGGGTTGATTTTAAAAAAGGCGATTTTCGTAAAACTACTGTGTTTTAAAGTTATGGCGTGAAAACCAAGTGAACAAGCCAATATGTAAATTAGCACAGGCTTACCTCGACCGCGTCCGTTCGCTCTGTGTGTCTTGAAGGCACAACAAGTCACAACGAAGGGCATGTATCGACTCCCGCATGCTATTTACTACTGTAGCTAGCCCGTGCCAGACTCTCCGCGAGCTATTAGCGGGATACCACGAGTAAAGGCATAAAAAGCCCAGCCCATCAATTAGTGTTACCGCACATGCGCAGTTCGCCGAGGGTTTGCACTTTAGTGCTTTTCATTATATACTGTAATGGCACTGTATACACAGTGCATTCCACTTCAATCTCAACCCTAAGGATTTAATAGAGCTGGCACAGGTAAGTTTTGATACTAGGCAATCTTAGGGTAAGGTTCAAAATACAACAAATGGACAGTAGTGGTTGAAAGGCCATTACAGTAATGGCTACTATACACCTGGAATTTTTCACATCTATCAGAAATGGGCTTGATAGCAGCAATGGCCTTTCAACCACTACTGTATACACAGTCCATTCTCAACCTTACCCTAAGATTGCCTCTCAAAACTTACCTCCCTTTTAACCTCTACTCTTAATTCACTTCAATTGCCAGAATGCAGTCTCTTTGGAGAGGTCATTCCCTGACCACTGAAAAGTTTTTTACAGTGCTCATCTGTTCTGAACCCTCCTGCAGTTGGCCACTGACAATGACTTACTCTCTGACCTTTTCCATCCGAACTTTCATTACATCAATGCACCAAGTTTTACAGCAGAGAGGCCTTGCAGCAGCAGAGTTGCATGTTCTATAGAGTTCAATACAATGTGATGAGGAATCCAGCAGGCCTATATAGAAGCACCTTATAGGTTTTTCTCATGGCTGTATTACATAGGGTTGGGCTGACATAGTGTGGAGGGCAGTCACCAGCAAGGGATTGAAGTACACAAAATATATATGAACACAATCATCAACTGTTTCGTCCCTTTTTTTTTATATACCGTACATGGTATCGAGAAAGATGATCCACACTTGATAGTAAGCTATCTATGCTGTATATATGGAGGGCATAATACGTAATAGTGATACATACACAATGTCATGCATGACCCAGGTTTGGAGGCCGGGCTACTTCTGCAGTTATTAGTAAATTGTTTCACACTTTGCTTAATTATCCTTTTTACACTTTCTACATCTCATACATGCCTTCAATTAGTACAATTGGAATTTATACTGCCATCAACCTTTACCCTTAATCCATTTACACTTTCTACACATCATTCAATCCATTAAACTGGTCCACTATAATGGTACCCAAAACATCTGCAGCCTACTATATAAGATGCACTCTCGGTTGTGATACTATAAACTTTCATTACACATCCACCACAGATTGGAAGGCCTATCATCAATTCTTAATGTATGGCCATCCACATCCATTAACCTTTACTCTTAACTCCATTTGCACTATCTATACATCAATTACCCTTTACTCTAGAATGGAATGCAGTCTCTTTGGAGGTCATTCCCTGATTGTTTTTACAGTGCTCATCTGTTATTCTAAATCCCCACTGACAATGTAAAATGACCCTACTCTTTCCACTGCAATGACCTTTCCATCTGAACTTTCATTACATCAATGCACCAAGTTATTACAGCACTCTCATCTTGTACATAACAGCCACCCACATAACTTTCAGCTTGAAGGTCTCCTAGCATATAAAAGCGCTAGAAGCAAGGCACTTTCCACAACATCACCAAACACTTTCCAAACTGGTGTAAGCAAAGTTGGTGATGCGCTGCCTCACAGTTCTAGTCATTTTAGCTCTTTATGGGCTCACTGCCGTGTCTGGCTCGGCATTTGGCCCGTTGCCATGTGACAGTTTTCTCCGTCGCTTGCCTGCTTTCTCCCACCTCTTCACTCACTGTGACTGTCTCCGCAGTGAGTGGAGTGACTGGTTGGCCATCAACCGCACAGCTGTGCCCGATTTCCAGTGCCCGTCCGAGAGTGCTCTCACTTACCAACGAAGACAGCGGCGCATCAGTGGGGAGTGTCAGATATTGTTGAAACAAAACAATCTGTAAGTACAATGGAATGTGAAATAACTCAGTTTTATTGTGAAAACTCACTCATTCAGGTGAACCAGACCTCGCTGATCGCATCATCTTGTCTCTTGGCTGTGGCAGCAGTAGACCCCCCGATCTGCTAATTAGTTTACGCACGCCTTTGACTCATTGTCAATCTGAATACAGACAAGACCCTCACGAGACACTGAACGAGTTTGTATCCCAATGACCGTACCACACGGTATGTTAAAGTTTCATCTATACATGAATAGGTCTCAAGTAAAAGTTCCGTTTCTTATTTTCAAAAACCTATATATAAAAAAACAAGTACACTCAGCAAATGTACAATTTAGCAAGTAAACTTCGGAATCGGGTTCACAAATTTTGAGGCTGTGTAATACTATCCATACTAAGGGGCGGCAAATTTGTGTACCCTGAAAATTTAGGGTGACAAATTTGTGAACCATTTTGGTAATAATATAAAGTGCCCATCAATTGAAAGGTTCACAAATTTATCATCCACTTGCTCCAATTTTGAATATAAGTCTGCTAAAAGTGCTAATCACGCAAATTTCTGGAAATTGGAAACGGAACTTTTACTTAATATTAAAGTTCATTACTCACTGCCCAGGACGCCGCTCTGTAAGAGAGGAGTTAAAAAGTCCACGACTCAACAAACGGCTATCATCCTCCCCAAACCTCTATCAGTGGATCGAACACTGTTCAACCTTTAAAGGATGCAATACCTTTTAACCTCATGGAGCATGGGTCACGCTTCAGACGACAAAGCTGTGGAAGTGAAATTCAGCACATTCTCTTCGTCCTCGATACATCAGGGAGCGTTGGACAAGCAAACTTCCAGACGTCACACACGTACTTGCAGACTTGACAAGTTTGTTCTGCAACACAATAAAAATTGCTGTGATGACGTTTGACCACGAATACTACGTAGAATTTTGCTTTGATGATTATGGAAGTAATCGACTTCTAGAAGCCGCTAATGACATAAGATCTATCCCATACATTCGTGAAGGACAGCCCCCAGGAACAAGATGGACGCACACTGCAGGTGCTGCACAGTGTGCCTGTGAGTATATGCTCAACCCCACACATGATTGTCTGAACGACTTTGCCCCTGAATGCGTGAATGTCATATTTGTCACTGATGGACGGGCAAACGATCCGAACCTTGATGTCTGCACTGAAATCCGCTGCCTCCACCGACGCAGGGGAGTCAATACATTTGCCATTGGGATTGGAAACCGGGATGACCTACAGCTTGAATGCATGCGAGAGGATGATTTGGAGCTTGACGAGTACCATCTCTTCAATTTCGAAACATTTGCAGAACTAGAGGAGCAGTTTAACGAGATAACAAGGAGGTTTCTTGCAAATGATGGTTATGTGTGTGCAGACGTAGCAACTAATCCAGTCGGATGAAGTCAATGAACCAACCCTTAAAGAACAATTTGCTGACTCTGTAACATGAGAGCAAATTATTTATTGCTGACTCTGTAGCTGAGATCGTAGAATTAGTGATGTAGTTATTTCTGGCTCTGTATAGGATGATAACAGAGACATAATGATTTACTTTCTATTGCTGAATATATATTCTATTGCTGAAAATCGCGACACCATTCTTCCAGCGCACCATTGCTGCAGTGAACATCAATGAGAATGTGCAGATATAATATGCAATGCTCACTGCACGTGTCGGCGGTCACGCCACTTATTATGTGCAGTAGAAGTCTATAAATGTGCTAAACAATATGTACGCAGTTTTGTAGTCCCTGCTTGTCTTGTAGATAAATTTTCCTCCGTATTTGGACTATCCGACGTTATATTACTATTCAACTTGGGCGAGAAGGGAAGATAATCAGGTCGTAGGACGGGTTATTTTGTAGTTCAATGGGATTACATGGGGGGTAACATCGTATGGGGGTACGGCTGAAATGGTGGGGTCGGATAGCCTCGTGAGAGAACGCGTTGAGTTCGTGAAACAGTTCGTTTTGTTCCTGACATGGATGTTAGCGCGGTTACATCGATGACAACGGTGGATGGTCAGTCTTTATATTAGGTAAAAGCTTTGTTGCTAGAATTTATGTTTTGGGGCGCTCTCTCTGTCCTTGATGGTCCAACTGTATGAAAAGCGGTATCTCTTGCATCTTAATGGGTTCCTACATGGTCCTAGGGAGCCTTACCAATGGCTGCGCGGGGAAGCGTGTAGTTGCCGTCTTGTGGTGATTGCGGGTTTGCTGAACCGTAGGAGTGTTTCGGGGGGCGGCTGCCGAAAAAGGAATTAGCGAGCTAAGCATGGAAAAATTGGGTGTTACGGTGGCGATGCATTGTGGTAGAAGCCCTGCTAGATGGTTCTATGTATAGAGAATGGTTAATTACAGACACTGCAGGCAGGTATAAGAGCGTTTTATACGACTCCTTGCGTTATATTAAGAGAAAATGGGAAGTGTACAGTGAGAAGGAGGTGGCCCAGTGGTACACTCACCTAAGTCACTAAATATAGGGGCGGTTTGTGCTATAAATTGTAGGGCGATATGGGTGGGCTGTTCTGGACTCGTTAGTATACTAATTAGTTAGACGGGTGTCAGAGTGGGTAAGCAGTACAGACCGGGTGGGGAGACATTGGCCCTGCAAATTTCTCGAGCGCGGTAACAGTGGTTGTGAAGAAAGTCCGTCCATGTTAGCTACGGTCGTGAGATGTCTCTGATGAGGACCTGGGTGGTTTATTGGAGGAAAATGCGTCCTTCGCTGCTGAGACTGCAGCGTCGAACGGGTTGAGGTTCTTTTGAACGAGGGCTTGGGTTCATTTCGTACAAGCTGAGGAGCACGTAGAGATGGGGGAGTTTCCATCGTTAATCGCAACAAAGCAAAGGTGCAATCGTTTCATAGTTCGTCAAGTATTTTGGGTTCTCCCGGTTTCTCCCTGCACCAACTTACCTCTCCTACTCCCGGCTGCGTCCGATATCTCAACTTCCCCCAATCCCGCAAAGCCCTGTGCCTTCATACTCGTCAGAATCGGCACACTGAGCTATACAAGGTCATGCGGCCCGGAAAAGAGAGTTAGGAGAGGATACCAGTAGATGTTGGGCAGGGGAGAACGACCAACTAATGCCTAAACGATACAAACAAGGAGCCTCCAACGGATATTATGTATTTCGGATGTCACATAAGATACATCGTGATGACAAGATATATAAGGAGAATATGATATGGTTAGGGGCAGAGTATAGCGTTAAAGACTTGGGGGTAGCGCGAAGCAAGATGAACTCCCACCCTTTCCTACACCCGCCCACTTTTTGAACTAAGCCATCGACCATATAGAAACCACACCAGTCAGGGACTCATGCCAGCCTGTGCTAGACTTCTGAGCACACGAACGCGTTTATCTCCTCCTAAGGAGCGGTCCGCATTCCTATAGACTCGAAAGAAGAGGAGCCTGATCCATAATGTTAACCAGTACTAAGGCTGTGCGCAGGACTGTCCCAGATCTTTTACGTTTGTTCGCCTTCCTTTACAAATCTGCGGAGCCGTCCTCCTTGCGGTCGCTGGGTCGACGATCGATGCTAACTTTACATCGCCGAGCGCAACAAGCCCGCGTCGTGATGATACGACAATGGCGTGGGCTACTACGTCTACATTCCCGTTCCACTGCGCCGCCACGCAACCGATGGGTCGCGGACTACATGCCTCAACACCACTAGAGCCCCGGCTGCGGCTACGCGAGATGACCTCATTCGAGCCGCAGAAATCTTCGCTTCCCGGCAGGCGTGACCACACCACGACGCCAGGCTATATCGTTCTGCCGACTTCTGGATCGCAACTCGAGTGCGGTCTTCGCAAGGGACGCCGAGCCGCTGACCCCGGTAGTCAGATGTTTCATCCCGGAGCCGCGCTCTGGGCGCCACGTTGTACTATGACCCCCCCTTAAGCCTCAGGCGGCGTCCACTCTGGACGGCACCACGAGGCGGGCGAAGCCGATGGCCAATGGTTCCTTCGGTCGCCAGCATAGCCGCCATCTGGGAGGCTGAAGTTCTCGCATCGCCTGCTCCATGCCATCAGCTCGCGCGCGAGCGCTTTCTGGCTCGCCTTCGACCTCGCCCGCAACGAGATCAGCTCCCGAGTCTGCGCTCGACTTCTGACATTCGTCCACGAGACCCAGAGCAGCCGTTCCAACCCAACCGAGCTCTCAGATTTCTTCCAGCTCATCTGCGGCCGCAGGCTCGTCACGAGCTTCATTGTCTACACGGCCTAAGGAGTTTGCCGAGCTCTGCTAGACGATGCGGTATTGTTAAGCGAACTTCGCTCATCGACGAGTGTGATTCGTGTGAGTCCCGCAGCTACTCGGAGCGCTGGGTGTCGCAGGCCCGCCACGCCCTCTCGCGCTCCGAACATGTAGCATCAGGCGGCTTCCACGCGTTGGCCTGCTTCCTCTTCCAGCAGGCGGGAGAGAAAGCGGTGCCGGCTACTCCTTGCCCGCGGACAGACCATATTGGGGTCACGCCCTCGCCAGACCTCTGTGAAGACGCCATGCAGTCTCGACCAGTCATGTGACGTGATCAATCCGTCGCGATGATTTGCTCGACAGTACCATCACCCGGACCGATATCCGACCGGCCTGCCCGCGGCGTGCCGCATGAGGTCTACGACCATGTCGATTCTGGACGCGCGCTGAGATTGCCGGCGACGTCTCAGTCGTCACCACCCGACTCAGACTCCCCTGTCGCTCAACCGAACAATCAATCGAGTGGATCAATCGACGAGCCTTGCGACTGATCTTTGCACGCCGACCAGTGATTGGCCATTCCGACAGCCTCCGGCTGAACGCGTACTCACTGCGCCATGCCTGGAAGACCTGACGCGCGCTCAAGAACGCGCGCCCGATCCGCAGCGTGTCATCGGTGCGGAAGAGGTTTCGGAGCACGAACCTGATCCTTCATCCTGCATTGCGACACACCGATACCACCGAATTCTGACCAAGCTCGCGGAGACCGGCCTGGTCGATTTTTTCTCTGGCGCGAGTAGGCGAAGCGGCTACCGGGTCTCTGTCACGGCACGCCGTCGGCCGCGAACTGTACGACGACATGTGCGGACTGACTTGCGAGAGTATGGCCGCGCGCGCTATCCGAACCTGAACTGCCGCGCCCGCTCTCAGCGCAAGCCTCGCGAAACGATCCGCCAACGCCTGTTGCGCTGGTACGGCGAGCACGAGGCAGCGTTTCCCGGCGTCAAGACGCGCCGAGATATTCCGTATGACCGCGCTGGTCGCCGCGGTCGCCGCGCAGCACAGACCCAGATGTCGCGGGTGGTAGAAATTTACGCTCGCTGGATGAAGGCGTTTTCCAACGTGAGAGTCTCGCGCCTGCGACCGAGCGCGGAGGCGATTCGAGTATGGGCTCGCGGTTATCCAGACGAGCGGTCTACCTGCATCGCACAGCTCGGATCGTCTGACGAGCAATACGACGGGCAACTGCCTCGAGACCGTGCGCTGCGCTCGAATCACTACCGGGGTACGGCCGCGTCACGAGCACGCGATAGCGTCCTCAACTTCGGCCACGGGATTAGCCGGCTGCCGCAGGTCGACACCCGCACATCGTAGCCGCGCTCGGCGTGTGTTGTCGGCGACCTCCAGCCGTGCGCGAGCGATACGCTCTCGTTTGCGCATATCCGACTGGCCTCGGCAGCGCTACTACCAGAGATAAGCAAGCAACGCGACGGAACCCGGCGGTGACGACGTTGGCGCTACGGTCTGTGCGCCGACGCCCAAGTGTCAGTCGTGTCCGCTGGCCACACTATGCGCGGCGCGTCCGTTGTTCGCGGCAGGAGCCAAGGCCGAAGCCGTCCGCGCACAACCGTCGTTTGCAGGATCACAACGTGAACTGCGGTGGATTGTTGTCACTACTGAGAACGGGAGAGGGATCGCTAGAGCGTACAGATGTGATTGCCAGTGTCGCAAGACAATCCGGAGTCAAGCGCGCACGTGTATTTCTGGCGGAACTCTCGCTGATCGAAGATCGATTGATCCGTCGAATAGACAATAAGCTCTCACTTGGCTCGGATTGATACTTGACGGCATCGCTGACACTCTGCTTATACTAACAAGGCAGTGGAGCCGGTTGTGACCCAAGCAACGCAGCGATTCCGCTGGACGCATTGTTATGCGGAGAGGAAATACGTCCATGGCCGATTCATTTGAAGATCAACTGAGGTCCGAGTTAGCTGGTATCCAGGGGGAAATCGATCGGCTCCGAAACAAGCGGCGCCTGATCCAGGAACTATCACCGGTGTATCTGGTAGCTCCGTGTCTGCCAGTCGACCGAGGAGCGCGATAGCGCGACGCAACGTCGTGCTGCCCGACGTCGGATCCGCTACCTCCCGCCAGCGCTACACGTCGGCACGCTCTGGGGATTGATTACGTGCAAAGTAGTGCGCTAATTCCTCGTGCGAGCAGGACCGTGCCCGTCTACGCGACTGAGGGTCCTGCGTTCTGGGAAGAATCGACGCCGTCGCAATCGAGACCAGCTCTATTGCCGACGCTGCAGTCGACACTCCATGCGGATGACTGAAGGAGATGGAGGCGAGATTGAAACCAGCGGCCGGAATCGAGGCCTTGCTGTGTCCGCATAGCGGGCGAGTCCGCACCTTCCGACGCCCGGGCTGCTGGCTCCAGCGCACGCATTCTCGCGGGCTGGCTCACGACTACCGCTGAACTGACGTTGTCGTTGGGTGCGTTCCACGAGCGATCGTTCGGCAGCGCTCCGTCCGCTCATGGGCCTAGCGATGCAGGAGAGCAGACGTTGACCGCTAGACCGCTGCAGAGCGCAGCGGTCAGCACAGACGTGGCACGTTCAAATCGCGTGCCGGAGCGGTGTTGAAGGGGTGACCGCACATGTTGTCTCTGTAACTTTCGCCAGTACAGCAAATAACACCATCAATGAGGCCGACGGCGCGACATGAGTTGCGTTCGTCTGATGGAAGAACAGAATGAGTCATTCCGTCCATTGTGGTCGCACAGGGCTGCATGACATCCTGGGTTCCTCATCTCGAAGAAGACGAGAAACACTACGTGTGTGTGATTCGCCGTTTCCACTCGGAGAAGAACGTGAACGACTCTTGATGAGTCGTCTACGCTCCGACCATTGGAAGAACGAATCGCGCCACACGTCGGCGAGATAGATGAGCGCGACAGTATCTCGGTGAGCGCCTTGGAGGCGACTCACGCTCACCATTCAGTAGCCGATCAATCCATCATCACCGTCCACCCGTTGGACCAGATACCAACACGTTCCGATAGGCGCCGTGACGTCTGATGCGAGCGAGCGTGTATCACACGTGGACGGCGCCTACTTCGTGCCGACCGATCGTCGCGCGCAGGACCGTGGTCGCGGGCGCGCTGCACGGCAGTCCGGTTGCTGCGTTGATCGCTTTCTTCCTCTGCGTGAGCCGCGGCTCGGCTTCGAGACGTCGCACGAGCAAGCAGTCCACGCAGGTGGCGAGCTGCGCATCGCGCGCAGCACGGTATGAGATCTGTTTCCGGCCGTCCCATTACGTCTCAGCTATCCGTAAATGTTGACTGATCCGCGAGGGCGGCGCACATTCGCGCGTGTTTCAGACGCAGGGCAGCATTGCAGGGAAGCTGCTGACAGTGCGACAGACGCGTGCTTGCGATCCGATGCGCTAGCTTGGCTCCGTGGGGGTCAGCCACACGTTCGAGGCCACCTGCAGGACCCTGGCATGCCGTGCCAACAAGGTTGACCGGGTTTGGGAACGGCTGGGTGTCATATCGCGGGCACGCTTCGAAATGCGCACATACTATCGTCGCCCGCAGGCGGCGAGGGGAGCGCTGTCGATCTGGATTCACGCGCCGATGCGCCAGTCCTTCGAAGAGGTCCCACTCTCGCCCGACTGTCCGTGCCGCCAGCATCGCCGACTTCGTCTCACCGTTCGCGACAAGCAGCCGGGAAGAAGCGGCTATGTCAACGCCGACATCACGTTGCATCTGCATCGCCAGCCACTGGGTGACTGGAACTACCTACGCATCGTGTCGCGCGGCGCGGCCGACGGCGTGGCCACGGCCCAGGCGGTGCTCGGCGACGAATCGGGCGCGTATGGGATTCTCGCCCCCGCGAGCCTGATCAATAAAGATCTAATCCGTAGCAGAGGCCGCCTGTGCACTGACACGTTCGTAGCACTTGACAACTGCCAATGTCGTTAATACTCTAGCCATGGCTGCCGCAGTTCGCTTTGTATGATCTCCGTCTTGACGCAGTTGTCTGGCGTGAATCGCATCGCTGTCATATGCTAGTATGCTTGTGCGCTGGACTCTGAGGAAGACACAGGACGGCAGTCGGCGACATTGTTCGCCGAATCGGTGGCTCGGTCGCTGTTGGACGTCGATCTGAACGCTCAGTCCGACGAAGAGGTCAATGCGCTCATTCATCTCAATGCGCCGCGAGACGACTCCGAACCCGCCGATCTCACGAACATCTGGATTTTCAATCAGCAGGCCAGACTGGTGGCGTCCAGCGATGGAGCGCGTCAGGTCACTCGGGACGAGATCATTCCTGCCCGTCGAGCGATGGAACCGGGCAACGACACGATCGTTGAGTCGCTCACCGACGGTGGATATGCCGGGACCGCCGCGATACGAACTGAGGATGGCACTGCCGTCGGCGCCGTGCGTGTGGAATTCACGAGTGACCATATCGCTACCACTTCGATCTCTACCGGACCGAGTACGTCTTAGGGGTGATCGCGTTCCTGGTTGGATTGTTTATCGTCAGCCGGTTCCTGGCCACGAGACTCGCGCGACCAATCGGGATCATGGTTCGAGCTGCCCGAGCGGTCGAGGATGGCCGTCAGCCCGAACCGGCGGTCGCAGCGTCGCTGCGGAACACGTCGCTCACGCGCGATGAGTACGGGGAGCTGGCCGGAGTATTCCTCGACATGGCTCGGGAGGTTGGGGCGAGAGAGATCCAGCTCAATGCCCAAGTTGCAGAGCGCACGATTGAGTTGTCGGAGAAGAACCGGGCGCTGGAAGACGCACAGCGCGACATTCGCACGACCTTGAGATGGCGCACTCGGTGCAGGCCGCGCTCGTGCCGTCCGACCTGCCCGAAGACCCTCGAGCGGACGTTGCGGCGTTCATGACGCCTGCGTTGGAGGTTGGCGGAGACTTCTACGACGCATTCCTGACCGACGACGGACGTCTCGCATTTGCAATCGCCGATGTCTCGGGCAAAGTATTTTCGCCTCTGGCGTCTGATGATTGGCATCGTCGTGCGTGCTGCTACTGCGAATGGCGCGGCGATCTACATCCTCGATCCGAGCCGTGCGCAAAAGTAGAGTCCGCTATGCCGACCAACAGACAGCTCTGCACCATGAATCCCAAGGAGCTATTCATCACAGCGTTCTTCGGCGTGATCGACCTCGAACTGGGCACGCTCACCTACGTCAACGCCGGTCATGATCCGCCCTATGTGATTCGGCCGAACGATGTCGCCGAGATGATTCCCGCATCGAAGCAACGACCGGCGGCAGAGTCGCTCTGACGGCGGTGTTGCCCGATCTCAACTACGCCGAGACGACGATTCCGATCGACGCGGGCTTGCGGCGCTGTATCTCGTCAAACCACAATAACGTAAAATACGACTGCATCACGGAAGCCGAGAACTCCAATGGCCAGCAATTTGGCCGGGACCGACTGGAAGAGAAACTTGCCGCAGCGCCCGACGAAGGGCCGAAGGCGCTGATGGACGGCATTCTCATCGACTTGCGCAGTTTACGGGTGACGCGAAACAGTTCGACGACATTACCTGCACATGCCACGTCCAAATTCACGGCGGCGCGGTGTCGCTGGAGCCTTACATTCCTGGCCGGGGAGATGCGCGGCTCGCATCAGGCTGGCGGCGGATGGTGGTACAGCCGTCAACTCGCAGACGGGCGTCCTTTGTGCCGTCGGGTACGAGCATTCATCGAACGATTCGCTGAGTCGGAGGGGTTCGATCCCGCCGAGGTGTTCCGAATCAATCTGGCGCTCGATGAACTCTTGACCAACACGCTGGAACATGGCTTTGAGGGACGAGTCGAAGAAGCAGACATGTTCAGTGCGACTCGTCGTCGCGAAGCGACAACGTTTTGAGTCCTGTTCGCTAATGAAGACACACGGCCACCGCGTCCATCCCCTGCGCAGCGATTGAACAGGACAAAGAGCTGGAGTAGGTGTAGAACACTCGCACACAGTCGGTGGTGGCTGGATTGACAACTCTCATTGCCCTCAGCAACGTTCGATGCGGTAAGCTACGAGCGAGTTAACGGGCGAAACGTCACGACTCTGCGACAGAGCCGAGCGTCGGCGGAAGCCGATACCGATTAGGTGTTCTCTCAGCCAACAGGCGTGACCGAGGAGATTTGTAATGGTTGACCTGTACCCCGAGTACGACGACAGCGTGTTGGTTCTGAACCCGTTGGGTCGGATTGACGGCACGAACGCCAAGGCGTTCGAAGAGGCGCTGCTGGGTCGAATCGAAGCCGGCGACAATAAGATTCTGATGAACTTCGAGGTGGGATCAACTACATTTCCTCGGCCGGCCTGCGGGTTCTGCTGATGGCGGCCAAGCGACCACGCACCCAGATCCACCCGCGAAAGACGGCATAGCTGGCGCTCTGTGAGGTCCAGGATCACATCCAGGAGTGTTCAAGTTCTCCGGCTTCTCCGAGATCATGCCCAGATCCACGACCGATAAATCGCCCCGCGACTCGCTCAACACCGTTCTAGGCCCCCTCAGTCCGAGGCGAACCAACGTCGCCTGAACGCCGCGCCCGAATATCGGGCCGCGCTCAGGCGACGTTTTGCGTCTCTGCGTGGGGTTACAGACCGAGGTCCGATTCCAACTTGGCGATCGCGCGCGAAATGCGGTTGACCAGCTCGTCGGCCTCTTCGAGGTTGGTGATCAGCGGCGGGGCGACGGGGATTGACGCGCCGGCACGGGCGAGGACACACTCGTCGCGCAGATTCTGCGTCATTCGCGCTTGACTCCCGTTTGTCTGCCTCTTCGAAGTCCTCACCATTCCGCCCCGAAGAGGAGGGAGGGGCAGGGAAAAAAACCCAAGCCCATGAAAAGAGTGAAGGAAGGATGGAAGGACACGCCCACTTAAGGTGGCGGTTTCAATGAGCTATCTTGTGCGTGGCGCTATCAATAGGCAATGAGTGTTGTCAAGTGAGAAGCCTGGAGCACGATGCATTTACCGGAACATCAGATAGTATGGTGACATAAGGAGGGAATCTTCTCAGACCAGATAGAATAGATCTATAAGGGAGTGCAAGGGAGAAGTTGGCATTTAAGAAGGGGGATACGGGCGTGTATTACGAGATCGGATGGTTCCAAGGGAGAAGCGGGAAAAAAGAAAGGGCATAGGTTGCGTAATAAATCGTCGCTCAGCATGGTAAGAGGGTTCTTAAAAGGAGGCCCGGGGGGAGCGGTCACTGCCCCCTATGCGATTGATGCCCTGTTCACCAACTCTATGGAGGACGTCTAAGCGGAGGAGCAAGTTCGTGACGAGGAGGGTCGAATTTAGTTTTGGGAGAGAGCAGTGGTATGATATCGGAGATGGGTGTCATCAGGGTGTGTAACCAGGTGATACGTGGGTTGCCTGGGGGCACGGTGGTAGGGTTTGGAGAGATTTGAGACGCGTCTGAGTGGTGAGTTTCAAGGGGCGCTACCTACATGTGGGGTTACCACAGAGAGCATGATATATGCAGGCCGTAAGCACCAGCAACAGGGGAGAGGAGCGCGGCGACGGGGAGAAATTGAATCAGACGAGGGGGCTAGATAAGAAGGTATTAGGGAGTAATATTTCGAGGCGTTGTCGGAACGTGGAACTAGGGAAGAAGGGGGAAGCGTGAGCGGTACGACGTTCGTGATGATGGAAATCGTCGTTCTGAGAAGAAGGGGAGCTAGAGCGGGACATGAAGCTGACTTGTTCGATGACTCGCAGTAAGAGAGGAGGAGATCGGAGGAAGCAAATTCAAAAGACGAGAAATGCTGTCTGTGGAGGAAAGGGGCATGGGGGAGACTCAAGGGTAATACAAACACAGTTGATTATAGCTAAAGAAAGTCCAGCTACGAGATGTCGGGAATAATAGGTGGGAAACAATCTGGGGTAAGGGGGAGGGGTTTGTCGTGGTGTCAAGGTGGAATAGAGTGCGCTTCTCGATGTTGGTAATAGCATTAGCAAGCGCGGGGCAGTCATTGCGTGTGAGAGAGGGAGGAAAAGCTGTACATAGATCAGAAAAAGTGATCGCAAAGAGAAAAAAAAGCCCCGGTTAGAAGCGATAGGATACCAGGTAGAAAGGCCATGGATCAGGGGGGTATTCGTATTCAGGGGACAATAATTGAGTTGCGGTGGACCCAAATAGATCGGAGAGGATGGCATTTTAGGTCAGGAGGACAGATATGGCAGACGGAAAAGGGTTCTTATAAAGATCTCGAGCATGCGGTATGCAGTCCGAGCATAATATTTGGGGAAGGTTGATGGGAGTGATAAGATGTCAACGTGGAGAGAGAGAGATGTAAAAGGCTCGATCGGTAACGAATGGAGCATTGAGCGGGGAGAGTTAAAGGTCAATCAGGGATGATGTGGGGAAGGACAAAGTAGAGTAGGAACTCGTGTAGCAGTACGTGAGGGGATGAAAGGCGGCAAGCGATAAAATGGGGGGGGGGAGGACTAGGGGGAATTGGGGGGAGTGGAAGGAGGCGGGTTAAGCGAAGATGAGAACATACAATAGCCTCGGGCCGTTGTCGATCAAATCTTCGGGGAACGACATGAACCAGGTCCTATATATTCTCGTGTGACGTGGAAACGATAGTGGAGGGGGAATCCGATGGCCCAGGCATAAAGGCGATGCTAATATAGGTGAGTGGGTATGGCTTTCGGGCTGACAGATCAAGGGGAAAGGGGGAATGAACACGCGGATACGGGAGGCCGTACCAGGTATGGGGGGGTGGGAATGGACAGACTACACTAATAGACCATGCGAGAGGCGATACACGCCCTGCGTTGCATCTTCTGGTGCCTCTAGGTCGCAGAGCATGCGGATCGATCAGACCGCGGTAAGCCATCCGTCTGTTGGGTATTTGCATATTGGCTTTTTCGTGCTCTAGCTTTGCAAACGGAGCATTTTCAGAGAAAACCCCCCCTTTATTTTCTGACCTTCGTCGCCCGTTGGTAGATGGTATCGTTATCTTCTGGGCGAACCGATGTATCGAGAAGTGAGATGTAGAGTAACACACACACACACACAGCACAGACTAACTACCCTCGCTGCGCTATGCGCGCGATGGTTACTAACATTGGCACTAATCACACATCTCGTGTATCTACAGCTAGAGAAATTCAGCCAATAACAACAACATATCATACATACATGGCAGTATATTTGGCACACCAGGAAGTCTTTCGAGCCCTAGATTGTATGGCAGTATATAGGGTAATAGCAAAAAAAGCGAGGCCACACATTGGAAAAGCGTGCTGTGTACTGTACAGTCTAGAGGGTCACGGACTGATCCCGATCACACAACCATTTCGGCCCTTTAATTTCATCTGTCGCTCCTTTTAGCTTTTTCGTCTACTTTGCAGTTGGTTATAATACAACTACAACGTCATTAAGAGTCTTGAGTCTACGCAAAGTGCACCAACCTCTGTCTGGCCTCCTACCACGGAGACCTGTCTATATCTCGTCCTCCAGGAGTCATTCTGTGGCGACCAGAGCCTATCTTGATGAGAGAGAGCCGGGCTCTCTGATACGGTCCATCACCACGTGTAAAATGTTCTCCTCTGATTGAACTGAGAAGTTTTTTGAATACTGTTTTCATCAGACGAGAACAGTTCTTTCCGAATGCTGCATGCGTATACTTCAATGCTCTCCGCATGGCATCCATGGATGCACAGATCAGTTTGATAGTGGCACTCTTAGGGTAGGTTGAGAATGCACCACAAGTGACGGTGTCTACAGTAGTGGTTGAAGGTGCATTACAGTAAATCAGGAGACTTGGACCATGGGTTGCTGTAGGTAGGTAAAAGCGCTAGTGAGTTTCTTATACTTATCAGGCCTGGAAGATAACACATATCTACAAACACTTTTCACACATCTATGCAGAAATGGGCTTGTAGCCGGCCATTCACTAGTAATGCTCACTACTGTATAACACTCCATCGCATAGGATTGCCTATCAAAACAAACTTTTTGTGTAACAACCCCTTTACAGTCACATGCAGACACAATTTTACAGCAGAGAGCCCTTGCAGCAGAGTCAATACAATGTGATAGGAATCAGAAGACATGCACCTTAAAGGTTTTCTCATAGTGTGGAGCAGTCACCAGCAGGGAAGTATCAGAACGTCGGTAGACGCTCTATATAGGATGACACGAG
>CASHTH010004534.1:0-38634 GCA_030341885.1 Geodia barretti
CGCTGCGCTCGGGACGCCAACATTCCACAGCCCCTCGGGTTGAAATGTAGCGTACACACCTCGCTTCTGCGTCTAACCTATATGTATTCTGGGTGGGTAGAGCCTATTGATGATGCTTTATCACCAATTGGTACATGCTACCCCGGCAACGACGCGTTATGAGGTATAATTTATTGGCTTGTAATACTAATACCCACTTAGCAACTCAATGACATCATACCCAATATAATTGCCAAAAAAACGCCCAAAAAACGCAACACACCACAAAACCGAGATATACGCGCTAAATAGACCAATCGGATCGCTACACATCACGTGACAGCTGTTACGTGGCACTTTCACAAGCGGTACGCGGGGAAAAAAGAGACAGTTAGTAGGCTACGATAACTTTTGATGGGAATTGTCTTCCCCCTCAAGTGCTGCTAAGATGGCAGGTGCATTTTTGACACCGCCACTGACGCCTCCAACACTACCGGAGCCACTGACGCCCCAGAGGTACATCAAACCCTTGGCGCCGCGACAGCTCAAATAGTCCACGTCCAGGATTGGCTGCAGGTTTGCTAAACCGTTGACCCGGGAAGAAGTGCGGCAAGAAACGCACCCAGCAGTGTAATAACTGGGCCCTGGGAGTTTTTAAACTTTGGGCAGCAAGCCGACAGCAAGAAACCTGTATGGATATCGCAGCATGTCCTGCCGATTTATTGGAGGCCCAGCATCCAACCGATATGGTTGATGAATGGTTAGCTGTGTTTGTGCTGGAGGCCAGGCATGGAGATGGTGATACTACCCACCTATGACTGTCCAAAATTAGTTGGCAGCATTGTTTAGGGTGTACAAGGCTAACCGAGGTGCGTAGTCAGCTTTATGAATAAGGCTATTCGAGAGAGACATTACCCGAAATTGCACAATGCTTTAGACAGGCACCTGAGAATACTCCGTTCTTACGGAATTGGCGTGGAAAGACGCAGTGCTGACATCATAACGGTAGAGATGGAAAGGAAGCTGTGGTCACTGGGTATTTTGGGAATGTCTATGCCTCAGGCTCTTCTAAATGCTGTCTTCTTTTACAGTGGGAAGTCTTTCGCACTCGGGGGGGGGGGACCTACGTTTGAGTAGTTGGTTCGAATGAGGGATCCAGACAGGTACACCTATTATGAATATGGATCAAAAAGCCATTCCGGTGGAGTTGCAGACAAAAGTCATGGTAACATTGTTAATATTGTCGACACTGCCCCACATGTTTCACACGTTGAGATCCTTGATGTGTACTTACCGAAAATACCACCTGAAATGAAACCAAGTGATCAGTTTTATCTCCAGCCATTGCCATTTACGCTGACAGGAAATATGCCATGGTACTGGGCTAGCCCACTTGGAAAAAACAAGTTGCAATGGTCAAGCATATGTTTCGTCAAGCAATATATCGAAGGATATTTTACCAATCATAGCCCGAGGGCAATAAACTCCTTCATCATCATTTTTCATTCATGGCCATCATTTTTTAAATTCATTTGTGCTGTAAAAACTGTACAAATTGCTGAACCTCATCTGGTCATCATTGTTATCCTGCCATACAATGATGCTGCATATACAAACTTGCAGTTGATGTACAAATTTGCTGTGCTGTACTGTCAAGCGCATACACAACGTTTTCCTAAAAAGGCGGCATAATTATCCATTGTGTTGTAGTTACTACAGAGACATGTACCAAGTCTGTTTGATGATGTCAAGTATGCTCTATGAGCGGGCACATAGAGCATACTTGACATCATCAAACCTATACGTGGCTGGTCCATGCCTACTACATTATGAGCTCAGCCTTTATGGTCCTATGAGGTGGTTTTAACATCCTTCATGGTCTCCTGTGCTATGTCCACGTTAACTCTATAGGCACCCGTCTTTTTATATTACATGGGATCCTCCCACTGTTGGGAGGGATGGTTCACAAACCATCAGAACAAAGGAGATTTTGCTATAAAGTTGGGAATGCTCATAGGAGCTGATGCCCAAACTGGGTATATTGCAACAGTAAAGCGAGCTGTTGATAAAAAAAACAAAAGGTATTGCTATGTTATGACAAAAAAAGGGAAGAAGTTATTCCTCCAGAATGCCAATTGCACATATGGCTAGACTGGAGTGTACAGCAAGGTCTTAGAATTGTGTCGATGAAAGAAGTCCTTCCTACTGTGGTACTCCCACTGAGTTCCAACATTCATAACAAGGCTCTTGATATGCTGTGCCAACACAATACCAGCAGTCCTTATCATGGCAGGTTGGATTGTACTTTATGTACAGCCATATTATGTCTATCCTGGCAGGTGGAGTCATGAGTCTCCATTATACATCACTAGCTGGGGTGTCCAACAAATGTTGCAAAGTGGGCTTTGCAGACACAGCAATGTAGTAGCCCTATCTATCATGGGTAACACACATCCATTCTTAGATGTTTAACTTTTGGCTTTTGTCAAAATATATGTTCTGCAGGTATTTCTGGTGAAGCTATGAGCGTGTTACAAATACGTACATTCATTATGGAAAGGGCAGCTGTGTCGCCACTGCCATTTGGAATTGATGACCCTTATGCTACCACCTCATGTAAGCAATACAATGTATCAGAAAAATAGTTGACCTCTACAATGGAGGGAGAATAGTCAACTCCAGGAAAGGAGTGGTAAAAGAATTATCTACTCCACTTGTAGTTATTTATCATTCCTTTTTTGTCAGGATGAAAGGTATATGCAATTAAGGTCTTCCTCTACAATTGATTAATATCCAATTTCACAAGGTTCAGTCCCGAGTCAGCATCATGCCTCCAACAACTGAAGAGAAGCACCTGGCCTTTGATGAGCTAGAACGGTCTATTAGCGATACCAGCGGCTTCAGAACCACGCGAGCCTGAAAAACAAAAGGGAGATTTTCCTGAAACGACTGCGTTCGAGAGATATGCCTTGAAAACAAGTCAAAAAGCCAATATGCATATTAGCACTGGGCTTACCGTGACCTAATCCGCTTCCTCCTGTGTATCTTGAAGGCACAAGAAGTCACAACGAATGGCATGTATCGACTCCCGTATGCTATCTACTACTGTAGCTAGCCTGTGTCAGACTCTCCGCGAGCTATATACTAGCGGGAGACCACGAGTAAATGCATACAAATAGCTCAGCCCATCAATTAGCAGTATCATGCATGCACAGTTCGCTGAGGGTTTGCACTTTAATGCTTTTAATCTGTGCTTCAAGATAAAGAAGAAATTCGGTCTATTAGATCACTACTCACAAGGGCAGTCAGACAATAACTGGTGTCTGTTATTAAACAGGTAACTACACTTCGTTTAATAATGGCATAAATCTGTTTGCCACCATTTCCATTTATTGCTTGTTAAAGAAAAATAATTTCAAAAGGTGTTGAAGTTTGTACGCAACCGAGGGGAAAATATGTACATTATGTACCCAGAGATGACGTTGCTGGAATTGTGCATCAAAAGGTGCACGGCATTATTACTAGTATTACTGGAGAGCCTTTGTTTTGAGTGACGTGAGCTACTCGACATACCCAATTATTTCGATTCAACAAGCTGTGAGATAAATAAAATAATGGCATAGCAATAATGTGTCAAAGCCAGGAAAAGATAGTGTGTCTCTTAGGTGTGAAGAAAAAAGTACTTGTAAACGATGTACCATAATCTTTATGGACAAGAATGACAACAGTAAGAGTGACAAGCTCCATTGACGTAAGAATCCTGGGGTATGTGGTTGAATGGAGCATCATTTGTGATACTGACTATTCCATGGACTGGTTGTATTTTTTACCATGTATATTTACAGTACCGACTCAATAGAATTAACGCACAACACTACTTCATGCACAAGCCCAACTGACTGTAAATCTGGTTGGCCATAGAAGGATCCATTCGCAGGAGGTTTAACTTGGTCCTCACCAGGGAGTAGTCCTTCTCAATGTCAGAGATGGTTTTTACCTCAACCTGCACTGGTTGCTGTTTCCCTAAAGAATAAGAAAAGTGAACATGTCACACAACTGCGTGCAGTAATAACATGTGCACATGCATAAAGTCGGGCAGCACTTGTGGAACTACAAAGATCAAGCTAGAATACATACATCTGTTATGTTATATAAAAATTGTTGGGATAACAAAGTGAACAAGTTAATATGTAAATTTACACTCGCTTACATTCTGCCTGTTTTCGTACAGCGGAGGCGTGTGATGCCTAAAATCTAGCTAGCCTGTGCCAGACTCTAGGGAAAGGTGAAAAGCACTTTGGAAAGAGAGTTAAAGAGGCCGTGAAACCGTTGGGAGGGAAACGCATGCAGCCGGACCAGCCCGCGTCGAGTTCAGGGGGCTGCCGGAGGTCGCGCGTACGGTCTTAAAAGTTTAGTGGGATACTGCAATAGTGTAGCCTAGCAAATCAATTAGCGGTTGTAATTTGTGCATGCATATACTTAGGGCGTCATTGGTGGTTTAATTAACCCGGTCTGCTCCTACATACTGAGTGAGAGTATACTGTGCCATAGCACAGTGGTTTGAGGTTTGCCTTGTGTTGTGTTGTAGATTCGAACCCCTACCAGCTGAGTCGACCTGGTAGCTCAGTTGGTAGAGTACTCACCTAGACTGCAGAGTGCCGTGGGGTTCGAATCCCACCTAGGGCAGCTCCTTCCCTTGTAGTAGTTGATTAGTTTGTTGTGCCTTTGCCTTTCTACTTCGTAGTTTTCAGGTGCAATGTTCATACGCATGTGTTCGTATATTAGTTTCCATAGGAGCTTTTTTATCCACGAACAGCCTCTGAAATATTTACAGTAGAAGAGCCTACCAGTCCCGTCCAACATGTCTGAGCATCGAATGCCCAAAGAACGCATCGGTACTTTTCTTATCACACAGAGCAATGTGTATAAATGGTAATTAGTTTTGCTGTCGCCAACGCAAGCAGAGCTGACTCCTAGGTCTTAACTAGAAATGTTATGTTAAATCTGGTGATGTCCATAGAGGAGGGTCTCCCATGGTAAATGTGAGAAGAGGAAGGTCTCTTAATTCTCCATTACCCATGGATGTCAAAAGGCGTCATGCCGAAATCGGTGCACCAGTTTGCCCTGAAACAGCTGTGTTATATTCACCAACAGAACTTGGTGTCTGGAGACATAAACTACAAACCCTCGGAGCACTAGAGACGCACGTGTGTGTCATGTAAACACATTACACCCACACAAAATCAATGATGCAGATGCCGGGGTCAGGAACAATTCATGGCGCTATTACATTCCTCTGTCTTTGTTTAAAAAAGTGAGGGACTTGATATTCTTTGATGGAATGTTGGCAGACGAGACATCGAAAAACAAATTAGTTTGGTTCGTCGATACGGCCCAACTTAGACATCATCAACAGAAGAAGACTCCAGATGATTTTATAAATTGTGAAATAAAGCAATCCAGATGTGGTGAAGGTTTAAAGCTCTTACTAAAGAGTGAAGTGGAATCAAACAAACGAGGAAAATGCATGCATACATGTCGATCATTCAAAGACTCATTACGCTCTCTGGAAATCCAACTCCAGCCCTGCATATGCGGGTATAAAGGGGGTATCACCGTGGACGTCCTCCAAGGAATGAAGCGTGGATTTTTAGGGATGTGCGATACCAGTCAGACACCTGCACTCGGTGTAATGACTATTGTGCCTGACCGGACAGCAGCAACACTCCTGCCGATACTGCAGTGCCACCTTCGGGACGGGACAACAGAACACAGTGATCAGTGGGCTGCCTACAACCATGTCCAGCAGTTGCAACCTGTGTCAATCGACAACGCTGTGAACCACTCCCTCAACTTGGTAGATCCAGCTACAGAAGGTCACTTGTGCGTCTTCCGGAAGTCGTTGTGCGCTGGGTCACTTCATCCCAACAATGACCCACGCCATTCCTCGAGAGTGCACGCCCTTACAGCGTACAGACAGGAGAAGGCCGAACGACGATGGCTCAAGCGGCAAGAGACGGTTGCTATGCATGCTGCTTCCCTTAGAAACCAACTTACCCATGTCAGAATCGACGAAACTCACAGAAGACCCCTGAAAACGCCACCACGACAGAGCTACCAGCCAAACTCAACTCGAACGAAAAAGCTTTGCAGCTGCTTTATAGCTGAGTCAGCAGGGCGTGGCTACCTGCACTCGTGCGAAGACGACCAAGCTAGCAAGACACAGTCAGCGCGAAGAATGGCAGCACCCCGGTGAGTGTTTCGCTTGTGTTTCATACTGGGCAATGGATTTAGAACGTAGTTCTCGCTTGTAGACGCTTAAGGAGTGTGATAGTAGCATGTACCAAGTGGTAGTTTCTATCAGCCGCCATTTTGTTAGTGCGTCTTTGTCGGTAGGCCTGCGCCTAATCTGCCGGCAGAATAATGGGAAAAATAGGCGCCCTCGAGCAGCGAGCATAATGCCGGAAAAATGGGCGAGCCTGGTTGACTGACACATGCGCATAAGTGGAATGCGCTAAGCTAAGCATTGCCGGCTACACAGCTCGCAAGCTATTATTAACCCTTGGTGCGCATGCTTGTTGTAAGGATAGATGGGTCAACAGTGCATCATTAAAAAAAGAAAGGGAAGAGAGGTTACCATGATGCAATGAATCACCAGACATTTGAGGAATGGGTAACAAACCAGTTACTTCCAAACATTCCGGTAAAGTCGGTACTTACCATAGTCGTCAACTAGAGCGTATACGTACCTAGTAAGAACGCTGATATGATAGAGAAGCAATCAATGCCTTATTAAGATAAACGTGAATTGTATGAGATCATAAAGAGCTGACGTACTACCCCTGTATATGCTGTAGACAAGCTAGCGAAAGCAGCAGGTCATGAAGAGCTACATCTATATACCTCCCTATCATTGTGAGCTAACATGGGCACAAGTGAAGGGATACATAAAGGCAAATAATAAAAAGTGCACTCTTACTGAAATCAGTGCATGAAGGTTGTTACACCGGACCGCTGGGCGAAGTTAGTCGAGCACGTGCAAAGAGTTGAACAAACGCTTTTGGAAGCAGACACATGAGGAAGCTATTGAAAGTTTTATTTGTGTAAGTGGAAGTGATAGTGAGATTGACAGTCAGACTGCATCACATTCTGAGTATTGCCATTCGTCATTCCAGTTCCTCAGTTGAACTGATTCTCCATTTTTTACACAACTACGTATGTATCATTCCTCAGTCAGTGTTTGTTGTTACATGATAAGCACAAAGTGGTTTACTGGATGTTCACAAGTAGCTTAGTTTACGAAAACACCGCACAAGTGGTCAACCATAAACTTAGCCACGAGTGTAACTGCCCTGACAAATCAGATCGTTCGCCGCTCGCTACACCCCCACGGTTTTTACCATATATGGACAAAATGCGCAAATCTTCACCGCGCGTCTGCCCCCAACATGTCGGAGTGTATACACGTCTGAGGTGGTGGAGCCGTCTTTACTGTCGGATATAAACTGGAGACGACCAGTTCCCCGACGATACGACCTCGGTATGAGCAACTTCATTGATTCGAGTGCATACTGATTATTGGTCGCTCAAAGCACTTCGTATGTATGAACACACCAAAACAAGTCAACACATTGCAGTTTCTAACATTCTCTCGGGTGTCGGAGATTTTTCAACTTGTAACTGTACAAACTGTACATTCCTACTACTCACTCTTATGTTTCTTCCAGTGTTTATCCTCATTGTTATGTTTGCCAGTGTTTCTAACTGATACTTCATCTATCAAAGATGAATAAACTGTTTATTTTTCCATCGCTTCCGTTGGCCATACACCGTGCGCTAGCCGCTATATAGTGTATGTGGTTTGAACGCGCTCATGAAAGTAAGGCTACATGGGATACTGTGCCAAGAGGGAAGTGCCAAATTCCTGTTGTGCTATAAGCAATTCCCACAAATGACATTTCTCAGTCCTTGTTGATTAATCACTAAGTGCGGTAGTACTTAGCATATAGGGATGACAGGTTGTCCTGCATTATGCCCATACATTTGAGATTTTCATGTTTCACTTTCAGTTTCAATCAGTTGACACATCAGACTGATCCGTATCGTCACGAAGAGCATGTATCCAACAAATGGCTTCAATCGTTTAATCGGTACTTGATTTATTCAAAAAAGTTGTTGTTGGGCCCGTTTTGCCACCACACCGAACGGTGAGTTAATATCGACTGGTACGTCATTAGTAGATTTATTTGAGACGTCAAATATCAAGCCTTGCAACTTAACTAATACAAATGGCTGCAAAATCAGCCTAACCCCCAGATACATCTGCTTTCGCAAATTTTCCACAAACTAAAGGTGAGCGGTAAAATTTTACTGGCCTCAAAGATGCTCCTATAGAATAGGATTGTGCATAATCAGTTTCAAGTCTTAACTCTCAGTCTTGTGGAAATAATCAGCCTAACTGAATTTCTGACTAACCTTTATTCTGTGGCCATTTTTGTCACGTGACTGTCACATGATTTGATATAAATTTGATAACTTTGATCAGAAAAGATTGCTGATCATCTTGGTGTGTTTCTGAGGTGCATAGAATGTAGTATGGCTGAGTAATGGACCAAAATGTATGAAATCGCAAGTTTCAGCCTCTATGTGCAAAGCACAGTAGTTAGGGTACAGCATCGCGGAACTGAGAGAACAATGGCAAGCAAATCCAAAAACTGCTGACACAAAAGGTTAAATGGCATAGTATTCACGCTGCTATCGCGAACAGAGAACGGCTGAATAGTACAATGGCATTCAGTAAGTAATGGGTAAACGGTACAACGGTGAACTAGTTCAAAGGTTGAACAGTGAGTGTTTTGCTACTGTAAAACAAAAAATATACACACTAGCCGATTGAACATGACAGCACAAACCTTCGGATGTATGCGGTCTCTTTCTCTTCTGCGCCATTTTCGTATTCTGGAAAAGATTAGGTACACAACGTCTACAGAGAGGTTTTGGACTTGGTCCCTTCTTTCTTACAGTTGACTTGTATTCTGCACACTCATGAGGTGCCATTTATGTCAATAGCCCTTTTCACGTAAAGGACTGAGGAATTCATTAGCTCATAATTGAACGTGACGCAACTCCCGGGGTACATTCCTCCGCCATTTTGTTCACGTTTTCTATGCAGGTCTATGGAGATGATGTCACTTTTCCAAGCGCCGTAGTTAGCTTACTGTACGCGATGTTCTATTTATACGGTATTAAAAAAAAAAATTGAAACGTGTGCTATTGAATGGTCCATATTGCGTGTGCTAGGGTTGTACGACTTGGGAGATACGCGCTCGGAAAGACGGTGGGTATAAGAGTTGCTAAGGTCTATACTGCTAGTGAAGTGGCCGGTTCTGTACCTGACTTACGTAGCTAAGCTCTGTGAAGGCTGGGAACCTGTCTATATTACTATTGCTTGTGTTTATGGCTAGCAACTCTTACCAGTGGCTAAGGATCCCGACGTTATAGTCATCGTCTTTCTGAGCACGTATCTCCCTAGCCATAGCAATATAGACAGGTTCCCAGCCTTCACAGAGCTTAGCTACGGTAAGTCAGGTACAGAACCGGCCACTTCACTAGCAGTATAGACCTTAGCAACTCTTATACCCACCGTCTTTCCGAGCGCGTATCTCCCAAGTCGTACAACCCTAGCACACGCAATATGGACCATTCAATAGCACACGTTTCAATTTTTTTTTTTAATACCGTATAAATAGAACATCGCGTACAGTAAGCTAACTACGGCGCTTGGAAAAGTGACATCATCTCCATAGACCTGTATAGAAAACGTGAACAAAATGGCGGAGGAATGTACCCCAGGAGTTGCGTCACGTTCAATTATGAGCTAATGAATTCCTCAGTCCTTTACGTGAAAAGGGCTATTGCGTTGATACATGTGTGTACATCGACATTAACAAAACATGTGCATTGACTTTTTTGCATTGAAATTTGCCTTATAACCTAAATTCGACTTGTAGAGCCCGTTCACTGAAAAGTGGCAGGAATATAACAGGAAAAGGATTCACAAATGGATGGACACGTGGACACATACTAACCTTGTACCTGGACCCTCTCTGCAGTCAATAGCACTAGGACAATAAACCATGCATCCATAGCACCCAAAAGTACAGGTATACGAAGGGTGTCTGTGTCTGTCTTACCTCCCAGTCACTTCAAATTACAAAGGCTACCACTACCTCATCCCAGTTCCCCAGATGAATTCTAGGTGAATGCTGTCAAATAACGGCAGATCCCCACCCGAAAGACTTCCTCTAAACTAGACCCTCATATAAAGCTACTGACTCCCAAAAAACATGACTATACACTATAATAATCGCAATTTTGCTCACTCCCTTCTATGTCTAAATTGTGCTTATTATTGAACGACAAGCATAGGTAGTAGACAAGAATGCTGACAGCAAACCTTCTCCATGATCTCCTCCAGCTCCACTGGCACCACCACCCATGCATACTGTGGCTGCGCCAAGTGAAGGGCAGTTAGACACATGCAGTAACAGTTGGCCTGAGGAAGTCACAGAACATAGTTACAAACAAATAAATCGCGTGAACTAACAAACCTGTTTTTTGAGAGATAGTGTCCCAGGAGCTTCTCTCCCCAGTCTCAGTCCGTACTCATACATGACTGAGGCAGCTACATACAAGGCAGTGAATAGAACACCCATCTTATAGCACCAATCATAATATCAAAACCCAACTGAGATGCTTAGCTAAACGAGGTAAGATTACCATCACAGAGAACATTACAGTTTGCAACAAAGAGCACCTTTTCTGTAGTTCTGTTTGGTTGTGTGATAGCAATAAAGCAAGTCATAGTACTTGTGTTTCATCAGGTCCATACTGCGAGCGCGATCCTCCATCACCCGTACAATCTGTAACCAGTGCATGTACATGCAACAGGGAAAGTTCAACATTGCATACGGTAACACAACTGTTACTTCTTCTTCCATTCCTGGATAGTTCAGATGGCAGATTAGTTTCAGTTGGTTTTGATCAGTCAGCACAACAACAAAATGATGAAGACACTCCTTTCTCCTACAATAGAAATATTGTTGTGGATAACACTTACGGTCTACCGTGAAATCAAACATCACTACCAATCAATGACATTTTGTATGTTTAAGGAAGATGTCAACATACGTCAAAAACTAAGTTCAGCCCTTTATGTACAGTATGCGTAAACAAAACTTCAAATGAACGGCCTGTTCAAAGTAAACAGGGGCGTAAACGGTCTCTGGACAGGGCGCAAACGGGTGGGCGAACGGATCAGCCCGTTCTCGATTTATCTCGTGTTGAATGAGTGCGGCTTTCTCCGTGACTTTTTCGTCAATGAACGGCCCGTGCAGCGGAATGGCCATTCCTGTTCAACTCCTGTTTGCACAGGGTAAACGATCGCGCTGCGTTTCTTAGCGTTTTTCGTAGAGAGAGGTTCTAAAAGACTTTGTGCTCCCCTGGCCTTTGCCAAGGAAGGGATCGTTGCAAGTTACAGAGGCATCTATGCGTCGACCGGTCCAATAGGGGGGTGGCAGGCAGAAAGCGGCAAAAATTACAGACGGAAACGAGGGAGATCCCAATGAGGAGGAGCTGCAAGTCCCCTGTGACAACGGGCATGACACTTTGCAAAATCTTATCTCTGCTAGAGGGGTGTTGGGCAAGTCCTTGGCAAGCGAGTCAAGCTAGGGCTGTTCTCGACGTCTTCCCTGGGCATGTCGCTCCACTTCCTGGAAGTTTTTTGACATGTACTGTAGTTGGCATGAATACGTAATTAAAATGCATGTTGAAAAGCCAGTTTCTTCTCTTAGTGCTTTCATCGTACGGTCAACTGGTGCTTTTAACTGTAGGCCAATTCACTTTCTCTCCAGATGTGTAACTTCACATGGGGCAGAAAGACAGATATGCACATGGGCACACACAGACAAGGTAATCCGGTGCTGTGCATAAGGCTGAGGTTAGTCTTCCCTGGTGTGTACAATGTTAAATCCTGCCTTTCCAATAGCACACAGAATAAAAATTGAAATCTAAATCAATCACACTTATGGTAGCTAGTTGTGCAGAATATAGTACCACAAGTAGGTTAATAATCCTCCAACCTGGTGAGATCAGGATTATTCATCATGTCCATGTAGGCATCTTCATAGTAACTAAGGTGTAAGTGATATTTGAAGAGTATAGACCACAACACTGCCTGCAAAAGGGTAAAAAATTCATACACAGTGTACACCAAACATGGTATCGCAGTTCCTCACTGATTGAAGGTCATCCTTGTCAAAGCACATCACAGCAGTTTTTGCTACCTTGATGACTGCAAGATGGCTAGAGGTCTGTTCAAACAGGCCTATAACCTTCAGAAAGTATTTTAGTAGCTTTTCTTTGTCTGAGCTCTTTTCCTCTCCATCCTTGCCTCCTCCTGCAATTACCTGCTGCAGCAGGTCTTCAGACGAGTAGACTGTAGAGGATTGTAATGACAAACAGCATTCATAAGTTATACTGGTACTTTGGGTTACATAGGACAGTGAGTGCATGTTGTTGTTTAAATTTCTTTGAAGCACATCACACAATTAACATATTGTACACAGTACCAGGGTAAGACACAGCAGACAGGAAGCATTTGGTAGCCTTTTCAACTTCTCCAGTGTGGAGGTAGCTCTGGGCCAGCAGGAAATTGATGGAGTCTTTCCCTTCATTTATAAATGACTTAGTCTCTGCAATATAGTCCTGTAGCATTGATGGTGATAAATACAGTGTTTTAGAGACTTTTGAAGGACAAAGATTATCACCTGCAGATGTGTGTGTTGGCAAGCAGAGAGAAGGAACTGACACACTGACACAGAGTTGCTGGAGGGCCACCTAAATTTATTGCTTCAGGAAAGCCACAGGATAAGGAACTGAAAATACTGAATAACTGTGTGAAGCAAAGGATACAGTTGTGCTAGGAGAATGGTGACACTCTGAGGCAGCAGTTCACTCCAGACAGAGGACTGCCCACCACGAGAGGTCACAGACCTAACAATAGCTCCACGCAGCTCTTGTCCACCCCTCCCTCGCAGGTACAATTCCAACAGACTACAATCTAAGAGTACAAGAATAAGCAGGACAGTTTCTACGCACATGCAAAATTGTACACACACTGTTTGCTGGTGGAGTCAACTTCATGGTTTTATTGATACTGTCCGACCAGAGTGTTTACTCCCTACCCTCCCCCTAACTGACCCCTGTATCATGATGCAATAAATAGTGAAGGCTCTTTACATACAACTGATATTACGATAAAAATCTTCCTTCACTTCTTTACATTTCTCTTGCAAAAAATGGGACATATGACATAGGAATATAACCTGAGTTAATGGGAGGCTGTCTAGAGCAGGAGGAAATGTTGAGAGCAGCCAACTGTCGCATATTGTTTTCCCTGCAGCAAAACATAAGTGACCATGCGGTGCACACATATCACTGGTATAAAATAAATGATGGTAGTGGTTCAATAGTCTGTTCACATGTAACATAACATAACCTAAAATCACTTGTATTCCTCGCTTTTATACAGGTGCATATTTCATGCATGCAGTTTTCTTTCCTCTGCTGTTTTCTCTTTCATCAGTAGTCTCGCCATCATCTCCACACTTGAGTATTTTTGCTCCGTGCACTCACGCTCAGTGCAGGTAAAACACAATTCATGGTCTTGTACACCACAAACCACGACTAACTAAAGTGCATTCGCGTTCACCTTGCCGCCGGAAGTGAGCAGTCAAAGCTGTTTACGCAAGTACGCATCATAATTTACATAAAGAGCATATTTGTGGTCTGTAAGCACGCTTAGGCTAGCGCAGCAGCGCAAGCAGAGACAGCAATCTGGGTATCAGCTTGAGTTTGACTTCGTCAAAGCACAGCCTATAGGTGCATGAAACTTACCAGCAAGTTGCAGCTCAATAGCCAGAGTAAAAACGGTTCGCAGCACAACATCCCACAAGGCTTGTACGCTCGTAACCTGGCGCCTGTACGGGTAATTGCATACTTTGTGGCGAGTGGAACGCCCATACTTTTCTTATGGGACATACAGCTAACTTTGCAACCGTGCATCAGACGCAAATGTGGGCCGAGCTGGCAAATCATCCATTTTGGTTACACCTCCTGAGAAATGCTCATACAAACAACACATAATATAACGGAAGAAGATTTGCCGGCATGCGTGACCATCTGGGTCTAGAAGTGGGTTTGAAACTCACAGTGAGAGGGGAGAAGTAGGAACAACCGACTGACAACACAGCCAGTGGAGTGTATGATAGTTTTGTAGGAGAGTTGAGAGCTTGTAGAGGACCCGATTCACGTTCTGCACCTGATAGAGTCAGAAATGAAGGAAGACCTTAAAAAGCATTCTATTTGGCTACCTTTCCCTGATGCTGCAGTAGAGAGATCAGTAACAGAAGGTCTGTTGTTACCATTAGTCTCGCTAAGCATCTCCTCCCAACAATATCAGCTAGTAGTCGCTCAGAAACAGGAGACGCAAAAAGCTGTGACATGGCCAATTGGGTCTCTGAATCTTGTACATCAGCTGCAATATATGTATAAGAAGGTGGTATGATGATATACATCATTATGTAGGACATACCAGTTTCAATCATTTCATCCTCATAAGAAGGATCCAACTCTGCCACTAATAAAGCTAGAAGTTTATGAACATCTCCTATTGGTAACAACCTGCAATCAGAGATACAGGAAATATATCCTCTAATGGTTGTTTCCAGACACAGTAGAAGTTTTCCTGTTTCATTGTAATACAAACCAACCCACACACCTTTCTCCTATAGGCAGCATTGACATTGCACAATGGCAAAATCCATATACATACACATAATTATTTCTCAACCCTGTGAAGAAAGAAAGCTATGCGTGCCAATGTATATGCATGGTGCGCCATTTGTTTAAAAAATACAGAAACTGGTTAATCGATTACATGCATGTCGATCGCGATCTATCTCCTCTCGATCGGTGAATAGATTCACGCAGTTGCTGGGCAGCATCAAGTGATCAAGGGTGCCGGATCAAGTGAATGCTGGGCCGGGCGTGATAGAGCGATCTTTTCTGCCGCTTAGTGACTCAGCGCATGTGCATTCTCAGCCTGCAGCCACAACTGCAGCACACGTGGCAGCCCCTCTCTTCGTGATAACATCCGGCAGTGGACAAAACCCGGACTGGGAAGGACAACAGCAACAGAAGGTAACCAGACATCACGCGACTTTGATGTTTGCTTTCCTGTAACCTGTCATGCACAGATGGCTGAAATTTTGCATGAGTTGGGGGTTGCTCCGGAGTGTATAGCAAAATTTGCGGAGGAGAAGGTACATGAAAAGGCATCAAGCTATCTAGGCAGAAGTCGTAAAAAATCTGTGAGAGGAGATAGCTTGATGCCTTTTCATGTACCTTCTCCTCTGCAATATACTACAGGTATACCCGTCCACGGTCGCACAACTCGAGCAGCTAAAACAGTTGGGGGTTGAGAGAATTGGAGAAAGAGCAGTTTTGCGCTCTCGCTGCAAAGCTATGGAACATTGTAAATTGTTTAGCTGAATTAGGAATGGCAGAGCCCATATGGTGGTTGGTCATTCTGAATTCAATCTAGAGGATGTTTTGCAGATTCTTCATCCTCATGAATCATCCATGATGACCGCAAGTGAAGTGAGGGTCCATGGCTTCCCGCAGCAATTTATTCGAGAGTGGAACAGATCAGGTGTGCATTGTCTATTATGTTACCTTTCTGTTGTTATTTTCTTGCAGAGCTACAAGATATTTTGACATACATAACTGGAAATCGTCATGTAAACGTTTTTGTGGATTTCGTCAGTCAAGATATTGTTGCGATAACAGTTAGCACATGCACGCACACACTCTATATGCTACCAGCCTTTTGCCAGGGGACTGTATCTACTGATTGGGTCAAAGAGGTTTACCATGCCATGATCTTTCCTTTCTTCCGTTGTCATGAGTTTTCCTTATCAGTTTATTGTCCAAGAAATAACTTTTATCACTTTACGAAACCATACATAGAAAACTTAATATACAAATTTACACATGATCCCAAGAACTATCAAGTATATGCAGGAGCAATGGTTTTGATTGAAGGATATCTGCTCACACCATAGTCAGTCACTGGGATTCGGATGACTGTGCATTATCTGAAGACAGTCAAGAAAGCGTTGTTTGGCCAGTGGACATAAAAGTGTCAAGGATGTTTACTTCCTGTCGAGCTTCTCGCACAGGCCCAGAGGGATCAATTCCAAAGCTGCTTACGTAGGTCATATGGGGTAGGATCAGGTATATCAAGAATGTGGCGCCCTTCCCCTGCCTCTCTTATAACTCCATATATCCATATCTCTTTTGGGCTCCACATTCGCTCTGTACGAATAGGGTGTTAATTCCAAGCCTGTGTGAATGAGTCTAAGGACCAATTTATCATAGGCAAAAACACGCAATGGAGCGGAAACAAATCAAGGTCAAGAGCTGGATCCAACATTGCCTCTTCTTCCCTGTAGAAAAATACTTCGTGGTATGTGGCTGCGACACACCGGTACACATCTGTGCAGAGTCGTTCCATTTGCTGGTTGTGTGTTGATGGGCCAGCAATGAAGCTTCCACGACCTATTCCCCTATGTGATACCATAAGCTGACATACCACCATATTCTCTTTATCTTACCTGGGTGGTGGCGCGAATCCCTATTACTGGCTGGGTACACAAATTAGCATAAGGTTGTAGACTCTGAATGTGCTGGCGAATACGGTACGTTAATCGGGGATCAATTCCAACATACTGCATGACTTCTTCAATATGACTCAAAACTGCTTCAAGCCTTGTTGTCATGTAGTCTCCTTCAGCTTTTTCCATCGGCGTTTCCGACCTAGAACACTCAGTTACGAAGTTTTATACTGCACTGATGACGTTCATTACAACCTAAAGCGGCCAAGAAAAACGTTTTTGTAACTTAACTTTCCAGAAAATGGTTAACTAAACCAACCCACTCCATTTCTGCAACTAGTGAAAATAATTGCTGACAGTGCACTGAGTAAAAGCACATGTATGCATGCGCACGCCATCACGTGGCGGACCACAAATTAATGCGCAGCGTTGCCTTGATCCGCACTCCCCATTGCTTGATACCCAATTAAACGGAAATGATTGCGATAGACAAGAGTACAATCGAGATTACCAGTTTCTGTATTTTGAAACAAATGGCGCGCCAAACTTACGTGCTTACATTACCCAACATACAGTGATTCCAACGTTTCTCTGTATGACATGTTCTCCTTCGATTGACTGCAAAAAAAACATATTGGGATACATAAGACCCATAAATCATTATATACACCTCTAAACTGGGTTCACACGTTAAACCTGACTGTTTTTAGTCATCAAAACATAGACCTACGTATATCCCTGAGATAAGGACACCTACATGCTGTTGTGGACGGCAAAACAACTTGGCGATGAACTACATTATCTGTGAACCTCACACCACCATATCATATCATATGTGACAGTCCACGTAAAAAAGCTGCATAAGTCGGCAAAACTGTTTTCGAGCTTTCACCGGATTCTGTGTTGTCTACCCTTTTGCCGTGCTCGTTCAAAATTTGGTGCGGAAGCCCACTCCATTCTGGAGATATAGCTACTTTTGTACCCGGGAGTCAGACCTTCGAGATCCGAGAAACAGCAATTTTTCTACGTGGAGAATATTACTGCATACGCGCTCCATTACACGCCCCCTAAAGCCACTCGCACGGTTGTGGAAAGAAGAAGCGAAGAAGACAGGCTCAGCAAAGGTAGCAGGTAAGTTTTAGCATCCTTGGTAACCCTAGCTCCTCGTTAGGTAGTTGCTTGCTTGACGGCCCGTAAAATTTCTCCGCTTAATTTCTGTGTATTGTGCCCGTTCACGTGCACGTGGAGATCGACATATCCTACTTGGAGGCGCCGCCACGGCCCTGGCAAGCGAGTTTCGACGCTCTGAAGTATATAGCTGTCTTCTAGATAGATGTAGGTCCTTTTCCCTCTGAATTGCGCGGTGCCTGCTGTTTCGACTTCTAAGGCTGTTAACTAAAAACTTTGCCGACTAATACCGCTTTTTCGTATGGACGGTCAGATAATATAATTATGACCCGTGGATAATTGTGTATTGGATGCCAGTCTCTCTGACGTTCATCATTTTCATGACAGGCGGCGCAAGTTGAAAGTGGTAGTCCAATGTGCAACACAAACACCTCTCACTATATCCATCAGCAATGCTACTACGTAGTTAGCAGAGTTTAGTTCTAAAACTGTCTTTCAGTTCAAGACAGGGAAAATCAACAATAATTCTTACGTGTTTGCAATAGCTTCTGCAACTTCAGTTGCTACCGCCACAGGATCTTCACTGCTCAACACAGACTCCAGTACCTCACTGTCTAACTGTAGCAATAACAACACAACTAACTTATCAATATTGACACTGTCACTGTCATCACACTGCAATAATGTCATGTACTATCATATTTTCAGAAATATACAGTGCCAAGCGCAAAGAGAATAGAATGGTAACTTTTTCACTCTTTGGCCAATTAATCAGTTGTGCTGTAACAAATCCACTCATATGAGATATCAAAATGATCCTCAATCATTGCTGATTAACTGATAAGGTCCCGTGACATCATGTGTTAGTCATGTGACAGCATCAACATTTAAAGAAAGGTCCTTCAGAAAAACTGTTAGGCTGATGGTTTATACAAACCTATGAGTTAAGAACCCAAACTCGATATGCACAATCCTAGTCTGTATATAGAGGCATCTTTGAGGCCAGAAAACTTTTATTAGTTAAGCTCCCACACTCGAAATCAAATAAACATAGTATCGATGTACCGACTCGAGTTTAGGCGAGGTGGAAAAACGGGCCCGTCTCTGCAAAACGTGAGTCCGCGGATGTCGCTCCCTATCACTCGAAACAATCGAACGTGACGTCATATAATTCGCGCTTACGTCAAGTTGACCTTTCACCTCGAGGTTTTTCGACAGCAGATTGGCACGGATGGCTCAAACAGTGGCCATTACAACCTAG
This sequence comes from Geodia barretti, assembly GCA_030341885.1. Lineage (NCBI taxonomy): Eukaryota > Metazoa > Porifera > Demospongiae > Tetractinellida > Geodiidae > Geodia > Geodia barretti. The sequence continues at coordinate 19,105 of CASHTH010004534.1, forward strand.
TGAAAGTACTAAGAGTGACAAAAAAGATCTACTAAGTAGCGTCCAGGATCGCCATTAATACGGGCCCGTTTTCCCACCATGCCTAACAGTGAGTTACAATCGAGTTGGTACATTCATAGCACGTTTATTCGCAACGTTGAATTACGAGTGAGGGAGCTTAACTAGTAAAAAAATGGCTGCGAAATCAGCCTAACTCCAAGGGACCTCCCAAACCACCGTTTTTACTAATTGTCTAATCAGCCTAACTGTTTTTCTGAAGGACCTTTCTTTAGATGTTGATACTGTCACATGACTAACACATGATGTCAAGGGACCCTACCCTTATCAGATTTATCAGCAATGATTGAAGATCATTTTGATACCTCATATGAGTGGATTGGTTACAGCACGACTGAGAAATTGGCCAAAGAATGAAAAGGTTAAGTACCATTCTACTCTCTTAGGCATTGTATGTCACACCGGTTTTCTTATAGAGTATGCGCTTGCAATCCATACCTACAAGCAAAGGCATTGTTTGAACGGAAGTTTTTGTTGTTGTACAGCTGTGTCAGCTTGTTCAACTAGCTATCGCGAGCTTCACACACACACTGGAGAACTGCACAATTTTGCATTTCGTAATGTGACTTTAACTCAGAAAAAACATGTCCAAAACATAATTATTAACCCCCGGCGCGCATGCACAGCGAGGGTTAGTGTGTGTTTGTATGTCCGTTAGGAGCCATTTTACTTCACGAGCCATCAATTGCTCCACAAAAAAAAACATTATTCAGCGTCAGGTATAGGTCGAAAAATGTGTAGGACTTTCTCTGAAACTACTGTTTGATACGTAGTTATGGCGCGTGAAAAATCCAATATGCAATTCAACACCGCTTACTGTGAGTAACGTTTTCCTGTTTGGCGTACTACGGACCCCTGAAGTTAACTAAGGGAAAGGTGATTCCAGTGTTCCTACGAATACCAACAACACGACTAGGTAGAGCTGAGCTGCCTCCCAATCACCAGTAGTTCTATCCTACAACTGAAGCAAACCAATGAACTCCCTCAACATGAAAGAGTAACAATCGAAGTAAGTGTAGCGAAAGTGAACGAAGCCCAAAAAGTCAGTGGAGGGAAAGTGAAACAAGAAGTGGTTGTAGCAGATTCAAAAGGTAAAGCTACAGTGACGTTGTGGGAAACTGACAAAGGCCTTTTCAACCCACAAAAATCATATCAACAGACTTGAAATTTGGTCTTATCAAGGAAATTGGTCATTTCAATCAGCTGTGTCTGTCGATGAGATAAGTGACATGAAAGACATCATACAAACTACTTCCTTCTTCTGATGGTGATGAAGAGCAACTCCAAGGCATCACAATGTCTGGTATAAGACAACCTGAAACGATTTATACATGCAACAGGAACTTACATCCCATAAAGTGTCGTGCATATGACACAACTCAAAAATTGGGTCATCCCCAAAAAAATGCAAAGCTAACTCTTGAAAGTGGCAGCAAGAAATTCACGCAAATGAGGCATTGAGGACAATCACTGATGCCCAAAAATCCCTAGGATATCTCAGCATGGGATCTGCTATATGCCCCGCAATATGCTATAACAGGTTTAATGTAATCACAAAGATATCTCATAAATAAATAACTGAACATACCCACCTTCGCACTTCAAACAAACATTAACCTACCAACTTTAATCACCTTCAATAGTTTTGTCATCTTCAACAAAGTCAATTTTCAAGATCATGCAGAGAGACACACAACCAACTATACAATTGCGAGCTGCTTGCATCAACCTTGGTCTCAAAAGTCCTTGCGTAAACCGTTCATACTTATCTAACGGGACATACAGCTACCTTTGCGCCTGTAGGACTTGATGTTTAACTTGTCAGAGGCACGAATGTTAGCAAATTTCGCTCTGCGCACAACATTGATGGGTGGAGATGACCAGGAGCAGTGGGAACAAATGAAAAGGCTCTATGCCTCACTGTTTTCAGACGCGATACCAAAAGTTCCCGAAGAAGACGTAACCCCCACGACTCAAAGACCTCTTCACCTATGTGGCGGCTACAAGAGAAGAAGGATTGAACATTTTTGGAAACGGGGCAGGTAAGAGCTTTGCCAAAGAGATCCTGGGCCTTCTCCCAATAAAACGGTGGGTGAGAACATCAACAACGGCAACATCCCAGATTGACTGGTGTGGGGTTGTCGACGTGGCAGTGGTGAAGGGAGGGGCATGGCTGGTTGTCGGAGAAATCAAGGGTGGCCTAAAAGAGCAATCAGTGGAAATTACATTCTTTGCCTGTATTGCAAATTCCCCCTTTTGTCACAATTTTCCTGTCATCTAAGAGTAGACACTAGTTTTGCTCATGCAGCACTAAATTATGCAAACTTGTGCAAGCTTTGACACAGCTATGGGGGGTTGTGGACGTGGCAATGGTGAAGGATCGGGTATGTCGGGTTGTCGGGGAAATCGACAGTGGCCAGGTCTCTCCCCTCACCCAGATATTAGCAGGGATGCAGGCTATGGAGACAAAATATGGCACCTGGCCATATGGTGAGGGTTTTGGTACTTTTGGAGATGCTACATGAAGGTTTCTCCAATGCAGGTTTAGGCATTGAATCTCCTGCTCCCTCGCCTACGTGACAAGGTCTTCCACAACCCATATATCGTGCTACAACTAGAGGATGTGATTCAATTTCTGAGCGACCTCCAGTGCCTCCTGGAAGCTAATGAGCTGGCTGGTGGCATTGCCCAACTGACTCTTTCCGAACAGGAGGAGGAGGAGTGCAGGGCCATGGCCCTGGAGAGCCGCGTCCAGAAGATCAAGGAAACGGTAACATTTCGCTCCTGCGGTGGCTACATGGTAAAGCTTTCTTAGCTTCTTACTTTTTTTACAATGTCATGGTGTTGTCACAGTATGTTGCATGATGGTACTTGAATAAACAGGAGCCATGGCTATACAGCCATTGACCACGTACCAGAACTGGGGAGGAGCTACAATCATGCTCACTCCCGTTCGGCAAAAATGCCCTGCATTCGCCTAGTAGTGTAATACCCTTCTGCAGTTATCCAATATCGTATTTAGAAGCATAACACAGGCCCAAGTATTGACCAAGCTCCAATTCGAGAAAAGGAACTATGACCAACCTGGAGATACAGGTGGCAACTCTGGTGAAGACACCACCATCACAGGAGACACTGATCAAGTGGAGCCACAGGTGGCCACTGTGCTGAAGACATCACCATCACAAGAGACACTGATCAAGCTGGAGCTACAGGTGGCCATGACATCACCATCACAGGAGACACTGATCAAGCTGGAGCAACAGGTAGCCCCTCTGGTGAGGACATCACCATCACAGGAGACACTGATCAAGCTGGAGCAACAGGTAGCCCCTCTGGTGAGGACATCACCATCACAGGAGACACTGATCAAGCTGGAGCCACAGGTGGCCATTCTGGTGAGGTATTACTAATACCATCTTGAATTTTTTGTAAGAAGGTAAAGAACGAGACCTTATCCAATGGTGGACAACCTCAGCAGCCAAAAAGCACAAAACAACATAGAAATAAAAATCACATGACCTTTTCATATATCACTGTTTCATATAGCTATCCATATATCAAACCATCCATCATATTCCTAGCTATATGTTTTACTCAAAAAACTTTCGAAAAAACTCTCCTATGTACATACAGGGCACACACATACTAGATTAATCAAACTAGGAACTCAGAAACCATAGCAACCACTTCCAGAACACCAAGAACTATATGAACTAGGGAAACCGAAGCAAATCAAAGCACCTGTGGAGCGTAGGGAACTCCTGGAACGTAACAATTGCCACTAAGTTGTAGTAACTATGTATGGCATTCTTTATTCATGACTGTATTGGATGGAACATCAGTGCGTGAGAAGTTTACCAGCGATCATCAGTATGCACAGTACCATTATGGGCATTAAGCTGCATCTTAGGTCCATAGAGAATGGTTTCAAAGCAGGCTTGTAGAGAGGATCAGAGAGGTGAGTAAATTAATACAGTGGAGCTGCTTTGTAGACACTTATGAGAGCAACCTCTGCTAAACCATGGTATTATGCGTTTGCCCGTATTATTACTGCATACTGTGTTGTATAATATCTGTTCAAGTCACGATTCCAAACCGTGAGTGCGCGCGCATGTGTTCGTATATCCACGTGGTGCAGAAGACCGCACGCACACGGTGAGGCGCGTTGGCCAGTGGCTCAGCTTTTTCTCTGGTAGTGTGTTCAGTCAGTCGTCACCAGGGGAAGGACTCTCAACAAAGGAGCAAGGAGCAGCTGTATTGCCATGGATGTAAGTGTTGCCACTCGCCGATCCGACGCGGCTGTTTAGTAGCGCGCGGCCTAAAGCTAACATTCACTAACGCACGCAGCGCAGCTGGTCTGACTGTTGGTTAGTGTTTAAGTTAACCGACCACGTATTCTTGCTTTGGTGACCAAGAGCCTTTGCAGAGAGAGACCAATAACGCAAAAAATCACACCTAGTTTTTTCACACCTAGTAAATTTTGTACTTACCTCTTCTCCAAGCCTTTTAGCTGAGTGTGCACGTCGAACATAAACCCATCGCCTACTAAATATCACAGTTTCTTCGTATTGTGTGCTAATCATGCAGTGTACCTATAATTATAACGTGTGTGTCTTATCCAGGGTTTTGAAGCTTTGATGGGACCCACAGTAGAGATGGCTCGAGGTTATTTGTGGAGGCTTGTTGGAGAATGAAGGTATAGGTATAATGTATAGTGTACGGTGCATGATTCATCACTCTACATACATAGCACACGAGTTGCTACACTATGCACTAAAGTTTCCAGCATTTGCAAATAGGGGGTATTACCGTGGCAGAAGTAGTAATAATTATTGCGCATGTGCAAGAGGGCAGGAACTGACTTAAAGAGGAGTGACATCTTCCTGGTGTGGTTTGGTACGCTAGATTACGCAGCTGACCGCAACACGCTGAAACCCAGACTCCAGGCATGCGCAGTATCACTACGCGCAATCACGCTGATGGGATACGCTACTAAGTAGCAGAGTTGATACAATACGTACTAAAATTTCACACGTAATCCCACTTTTGAGGTTTTAAGAATAGAAAATAACATAGGTACGTACATACACACAAACTGGGAATTGTAAAATATAATTATGTGCTGAGCTCACAAAGTCCAGCGACTACAGTTATAGATAGTACGACTTCATGCATAAGAGAACAACAGCTAACTTGGAGCTAAGTCCAAGTTGCATTGCTCTTTACTCTGAGAGATTATTTTTTAAAGCACAAACCAGGCACGCCGGTTCCAGTGAACTACAACTTCGTTCAGGGTAACAGGTACCCCCTTGTTCCTGGTTGGGTGCTCTATCTGCAGCAGTACAACTCGCTTTGTGTGAGTACATACATATAGTTTGAAATCCAACAGTCTCAGGCCTATTTACCTCATACAGTAATATTAGAAGGAATTTTCCTTCTGCTGACATATGTACCCTTGATCCTGTGATATCCATCTGCAAATGGCACTAGGAATAACTGTGTGTATACATTGTGGTGCCTGTTGGACGTTACTTCTCCAATTTTGCACGTTCACAGACTAAACGCAAACTTTATTGCCCATTGCAGACACGGCAGCTCCCAGGCGGTGCCACGGAGAAGGGCGGTGGACATCCACCTACGAAGCCCAACACCTGCATGCCACAGGTAATGACTTGTGCAAGTACAAGAATACTGCGTTGAAATTGCCCATTGCAGACACGGCAGATGCCTGGTGGTGCCACGGAGAAGGGCGGTGGGCATCCACCTACGAAGCCCAACACCTGCACGCCACAGGTAATGACATGTGCAAGTACAAGAATACTGCGTTGAAATTGCCCATTGCAGACACGGCAGCTCCCAGGCGGTGCCACGGAGAAGGGCGGTGGACATCCACCTACGAAGCCCAACACCTGCACGCCACAGGTAATGACTTGTGCAAGTACAAGAATACTGCGTTGAAATTGCCCATTGCAGACACGGCAGATGCCTGGTGTGCCACGGAGAAGGGCGGTGGGCATCCACCTACGAAGCCCAACACCTGCACGCCACAGGTAATGACATGTGCAAGTACAAGAATACTGCGTTGAAATTGCCCATTGCAGACACGCAGCTCCCAGCGGTGCCACGGAGAAGGGCGGTTGGACATCCACCTACGAAGCCCAACACCTGCACGCCACAGGTAATGACTTGTGCAAGTACAAGAATACTGCGTTGAAATTGCCCATTGCAGACACGGCAGATGCCTGGTGGTGCCACGGGCCAAGGGAAAGCTGGTGGACATCCACGCTCACCAACTACCTGGACCCCACGTCCACTGATGTTGAGACAGGTGCGATTTGAGAGTAACAATTGCATCTTCATGTATATGCATGCTTGCAGGCACCCACAACGGAGAGTTATAAAGGCGTGTATTCTGACACTGATGAATCAGACATTGTAAGTTAATTAAGAGTTATGTCTCATTCATCAAAGATTTTTTTGCAGGAAGTCGAGGACTATCATGGAGGAGAAGTACGTAGGCTGACTGCAAAAAGTGTTTATGCGTTACATTATGCTGACCATTTGTGTCTATGTGCATATTTATACTCAGGTCAAACTCTATGGATGCAAGGGGGATTACTTCGGCACCTACCGTGCCGAAAGTCTTCGCCATATTTCAGCTTTAGGGATGCAGTATCCCTCTGCAAAGACCCAGGTTCCCGAAGCCGACTTTGTCAACCGAGACACCATCAATGCCCTCGTGGATTTCCACGAGGGCAACTACCGCATTCCAGAGCGCTTCGGCACTCTCGCTCACCAGGTAATGGCCACCGACGCACTTGGTGACGACAAGTTTTTGGCATTTGTAAGTCAGACTTACAACATCCCCATCAGCCGCATAGACACGTCAAACAAAACTCACGATATCAGAATGGCCTTGCGGGATAGGATGCGGCTTCGGCAGATTGTGCCACAATTGGAGACGTCAAGAATTTGCTTTGTATGCAAGTATGCTGTGGTCGGTCAAGAATCTTATGTGAAGTCGCCATGTTGTGATCGGACACTCCATCATTCATGCGTTGCTGGTGTAAGTGTGTGCCCTTACTGCAATGAGGCGTGGGGAGGGATACCCTGTGCAGTGTGTGGGCAGCCAACTGTGAGTTCTACCAACCGTGAGGTGTTTCACTCACATTTGAGGAGGAAAAAAGGACGACTAGAGTGTTGTGGGTTGGATGTCCACCCCAAGCGCAGAGCAAGAGCACGAGGATGCCCACAGTGTGGAGGGGGGAAGCTTCCCATAAAGAAGGACTACGTAGACTTTGTTAGAGAAAGAAGAGAACAGAGAAGAAACGAACAGAAAAGGCGAATGTGGGGGAAATACACCTAATTACTTACGTACATGGACTCTCCATGTTATGGTGTATTCGGCATTGTACTCTATGGCACTGATTTCCGTGGACTATCCACAGTTTCTAATGCCACATTTTTTCTGAACACTTGTTTCATCAGACCATATGACATCCTCGAAGGAACGACCGATGTTTCGCTGGGCCCACTCCAGGCGCATTGCACGGTTTGGAACGCGTATGAGCTGACAGTACGCAGTTCCGCGTCTAGTCCATCCTAGTAACCTTCGGCCTTTTAGTGCAGTTGTAGTGGAGATAGTGACGCTGAGCACCGTTTGAGTCACTGCCTGAACTAGTTCCTTCCCCGTCGTTTCGTCGTCTTCACGCATACAGTTCTCTATGCATTGCAAAGCTCTCTCGGTCAATTTTGTCTTGCGCCCAGATTTTGGTAGTGGTGCTATGCACTGGTGTCGCTGCATATGGCATTGGAACCTCCAGACAGTTTGCCTGCAGGTTACTACTCCTTCGCGTCGTAGGGTGCTCACAATGTCTGACGTCGATGCTCCATTTTCAAGGAGTACTTTGATGCGCTGCCTACTGTACGTCGACAAGCGTGGCCGCGGCGGCATTGTCCGAGGAAGGCGAAGACCGTCACTGTCAGAGAATGACACACGGTGTCGCCTTGACTGGCGGGTGAAGACTCACTGTTGTTTACTTGACGTACGTACGTATATATACCGGCTGATGCGCGGGTCGGAGTGCTACAACGGCGCGGAGCTGGAATTCCAAAGCGTGGAGTTGGAATTCCAAAGCGCGGAGCTGGAGTGGAATTCCAACTGGGCGCGAGCTGGAGCAGCAGTGGAATTCCTACTGGAGCACAAAGCTGAAGTGGAATTCCAGCTGGAATGCAGAGTTGGACTTGGAACTCCAATGTGGAGCGAGGATCTGGCGCAATGTCCGTTTGGAATTCTATATTGCAACTCCATGGAGGCCCAGGGCTGGAGTGGAGGCAGGAAATGGAATTCCAATACCTGAGCTGACAATTCCATGGACACGTTGCATTTCTGCATGTGTAACCCTTGTAAATCAGCGTTCTAACAACTACGATTGAATCAGGTACTCGAATACCACATTGGCGACGAGGATACTTCGGCAACTATGGCCACTCAAGGAACAATCGGCGTATTTCGGAACGCTCAGGAGACCTGGCAATCCTACGTGGAGGGGGTCCAGCAACATTTCGTCGCTAACGATGTCAAGACAACGGATAAGCAACGTGCGGTACTACTCAGTGCTGTAGGCAGACAAACTTATCACTAATCAGGAACCTCCTTGCTCCTACTAAACCAACGGAGGTAACGTTTGCAGAATTGTGGCAGCTGCACAAAAGCATGTCCAACCTCGCCCGTCTATTATTGTCGAGCGGTTTAACTTTCATTCCCGGGGCCGACGTCATGGGGAGAATATCTCAACATACGTGGCCGAACTACGCAAAATATATAGGAGCACTTAGGAACAACCCTCAACGAGATGCTCCGGGATCGGCTGGTGTGTGGTGTCGGAGATCAACGTATCCAGCGGAACTGACACAGGCAGACGAGGCGGCGGAGCGAAACACTTAGGAGCTGGAAAGAGGCACGCAGCCCCCTCAAGTAAATAACTTGCAGGTCCGGGAGAACGCCCCCATCGAGAGGGTGGGGCTCGCTGCTATCGCTGCGGTGGTAGTAAACACAAGCCCGACGCTTCAAGGAGAGTGAGTGTCACCACTGGGGAAAAATGGGACACTTGCAGAAGGTCTGTCGCAGCCGTCTGCGAGGGGATAAGCACCAGAGGAAGGCGAAAGAAACCGTGGAAGCTACCGACACTACATATAATCTATTTGCAGTCTCAGAACAACGGAGTCCTGCAGATGGAGGTTGACACTGGAGAATCTGTCTCCCTTATCAGGGAGGAAACTTATGTTATGGCCCAAACAAACAACAGCGACCCAAATTACAATCATCCGCCCGAAGGCTTCACACTTACACAGGCCAGGAATTGGAGGTCCAAGGAAGTGTTACTGTCGACGTCACCTACAATAGCCAACAAGAAACGCTGGCACTACTCATTGTGGCCGGAAAAAGTCCCAGTCTGTTGGGTCGGGACTGGCTGAAAAAGATCCGATTGGACTGGCAAGCGCTGCACCACTTACAGGCAGTGCCGCCAAAGAAACTTCAAGAAATCCTTGACCAGCACTCGGAGGTCTTCAAGGATGAGCTAGGCCTTGTAAAAGGAGTCACGGCTACAATACTGATCGATCCAGAGGCCCAACAAAGATTTTGCAAACCACGAACCATTCCATTTGCCCTCCGACATAAAGTGGAGCAAGCGATTACGTAATGGAAGTTGACCATAGATGGTCCCATCTCTTTTACAACCCCATGTGTATGAGGGAGGGAACATAGGCCGATCAATCAACCAAGGAAATGTGCATTTCTTGCAACAAGAAACTGGGTGGTAGAGGTGTATGCAAGAGTGACATCCACAGGGCGATGGAGGAGAAGTGCAATACAACATACAGCATGGCTCTTGAGAGGCAGTTGTATGTGGTAGCCTTGAGGGATCTGAGATCAATCTCGACACCAATAGAGCTTCTTTCAAACTATTCCTATACCTACTGGACGAGATACGTACAAGGTCACTGGGCTGAGATGGGATATCAACATCCGGTAGTGTATGGAATTCTCTGGTGTTACCACTCCGAAAACTCAGAAATGGACTTCAATCTCCCAGATACCATAAGGTCCGAGCTTTCTCAAGCAGAATGGCCATACAGCCCATCAAGAAGAAGGACTTAACCTCACCCCCTGCTTTCTACTTTTCTATCGTTATAACTTGTCATGATCATAGTATAAAGGGTAAAGCTGTAAGATAGTCTGATCACAGGATCTCACAATCCGTCTCATCAGTTAGCTGCCGGAGTTGAGTACTTTTAATAAGCAAACACAACTCACTCCGAGCTTTCACCTGAAATGTGCACAACTGGTTATTCCAGCCCCCATTCCCATTTTGGCATGAGGATAACACCAGAATCGAACACACACGTGCACCAACAATGCCTAGGTTATACGACACACACATATTATATTAGGATGCACACGAGCACACACAGATAACGTACTGGCCAGATAAACCGATGGTCACCCGCCAGGGTGTGGTTGTGGAAGGTGACGTGAAGGTAACGAGAATATTTTGTGTCCTGTTTCCAGGTAGCTATACTCATGGAGAAAAAGTAGTAGTTCAATGTCTGGTCGTTCGGATTACTTGACACTCACATGAAAATCACGTCAGGTAACTGCTAAACCAGGGGGGTTAGAAGACAAGGTTAAAAACTCGTAGTGCGCTTAAGTGGCACCTCGTCTGCGTACTTCACATATGTATGTAGACTGCCATAATGGTGGTTAACTGGAGGTTAACCGAGGTTAACGCACCGGCTCGGAACGCACGGGCATGCACGGTCGTGGGATCCGGGAGCATGCGCTGTAGCGACTGGGTCCACGTGGTTGGCAGTTGCTGCTATTGCTGCTGCCAGACAGTCGCCAGCTGTATTGCTCTGGCTCGTTCGCGATTTTTCCTTCGACTTGTTGTCTTTCCTCTGCTCACGATGTCCACTGACGCTCCTACCGGCTCGAGAGCCGACGTGCCCGCTGGCGGCGGCGACGAGGGCGGTGGACCTCGGGAGCCGACTCCCTTCTCTCCAGAACAGATGGTGGTCATCGATCGCCTGATTGCCGCCCGGGTGGCCGCCGCGTCTGACCCTCGGGCTACGGCAACGGCATCGCTCCCCAGCGGATCCTCCTCGACGACGTCGACAACTGGTAAGTAGTGGTCTCACCGGCCTTCTGGTTGGTAGACGGTCATATGAGGATGCCTTGCCAGCGGGGCACTAGACGCCCCTCCGTTGCTTGTGCTAACAGCGCTGGGCACCGGGTTGCCCCGTCGGCCGTCCTCTCCTCGCGGCGAGGAGACACCCCCCCGCGGGATGCCTTTGCTAGCGGGGCACTAGACGCCCCTCCGTGGCTTGTGCTAACAGCGCTGGGCACCGGGTTGCCCCCGTCAGCAGCCCCCCTCCTTGCGGCGAGGAGGGCGCACGCCCCCGCCCCCTCACGGAGGGCGATAACTCGGTGGCCGGGACCACCACGCCGACCGCTTGTTTTGACCGCTCGTTCTCTCTATCTGCCCAGGCTCGGCTGCCTCGCTACCTACGTTTTCCTTTGCCGGCGGAAGAGTCACAACGAGCTCGGCGGCTCACCTCGCGTGGCCGACTGCTGTGGCATCCGGCCCGGTCGCAGCTTCAGGGGACCTGGCGAGCCTCCCGGGATTCGGCTCAGTCCCTCCGAAACTGGTCAAGAAGACACTGGCCAAAGAATATATTGATATTTGGGAGCTTCTGCCGGAGACCTGGCAGTTGGAAGCGGAGGGCTCCTGCTGCCACTCCAAACGGCCGCGCCGCAGTTTGGTGCCAGACGTCAGCCTGTGGACGGAGTGCTATGCTACCATGGCTGCCATTCTCGTCGCGGCCTTCCCGGTGAAGGCTCCACACCTTTTTGCCTACCTGCGTACGATAACCAAGGGTAGTCGCACCTTCGAGGGGTCGGCGTGGGCATCATATGATATGGCCTACTGCCGGCAGGCGGCCAACCGTAGCTCACTCGACTGGGGTCTCGTCGACCCGGCGCTCTATAACGAGGCGTTCGCGGGACGCGCCAAGCTAGTCCCGCGATGTCGGTACTGCCTGGCGGACACACACGCCTCCCAGGAATGCCCACACTCCCCGGCGGAGACGGCCGGAGGCGCCGAGAGCCGCCCGACTCGCCCTCTATTCCGGCCCCAAGGATCATCTGGCAGGCCCGCCTCGTCTGTCGATATATGCAGGCTGTTCAACTCGCCCGGGGGATCGCGGTGCCGCTTCCCCCAGTGCCGCTACGCACACTCGTGCTCGAGATGCAGGCGTCCTCACTCCTTGGCCGAGTGTGGCGAGAGGGCTCGCCAGCAGCAAACGACAGGTCCATCAAGCGGCCAACTGGCTCCCTCACAGGCAACTGGCGGCTCGACTCCGGCTACTGCCTAGTTAGGCGCGGCGACAGACCTAGAACAGCCACGCCCCGGCGCGGCGTTGTGTTATTTGTTATATTATCACACGTAAACGAGGCTTGCGGTTTATAAACAAATACAGCGCGTTATCCTCCTCTTGCAGGCATGTACGCGTACACGGCGGATCTGCAGGCGCTCAACGGGGCTAGACATGACGGGCCCGTGGCCTCCCACCCTTGTCTGCTGAATATTTTCATCCCCGCTGACGGCCCGTTTGGCTCAATGGCGTCGGGCGCTGGCGGGCCACCCCGACAGGGTATTCGCACGGTACGTACTTGAAGGCCTCGAGCACGGCTTTCGCATCGGGTACATTGCAGGCACCCCGCTGGCCTCGGCGCCCGGCAACATGCACTCTGCCAGACTTCACCCGGAGGTGATCGACGGCTACATCTCGAAGGAGACTGAGGAAGGGAGAATGTTGGGCCCATTTCACCCGGGCCAGCTCCCGGACCTGCACGTCAACCGCATGGGGGTGGTCCCGAAGGGCCACACCCCCGGCCGGTGGAGGTTCATCACGGACCTCTCGTACCCCGAGGGTGCGAGCGTCAACGACGGGATACCGCCGGAACTATGCTCTCTGAAATACACCTCCGTAGAGGTGGTCGCGGCGATGGCCAGCGCCTGGGCGAGGGGCGCTCCTGGCGAAGCTGGATATCAGGTCCGCTTACCGGCTTGTCCCAGTCAGCCCCGGGATCGGCATCTGTTGGGCATTGAGTGGAGGGGCGCCCAATATGCGGACGGGTCCCTCCCGTTCGGCCTGCGGTCCGCGCCCAAGATCTTCAGCGCCGTCGCTGATGCCCTGCAGTGGGTCATGCTCGACAGCGGCGTGTCGATGGTGGACCACCACCTTGATGCTTTTGTGACCATGGGCAGCCCCGGGTCGTCCGAATGCCGCCAGAACCTTGCTACGATACTGGCAATCTGCGCGGACCTGGGCGTGCCTTTGGCCACGGACAAGCTCGAAGGGCCGACACAGTGCCTGACCTTCCTGGGCATTGAGCTCGACACTCAGGCGGGCGTTATGCGCCTCCCGGCAGACAAGTCTCCTCGGCTCAAGGACCTGCTGGCGCAATGGTCCCTACGGAAGTCGTGCCGCCGCAGCAACTGGAGTCGTTGATCGGCACTCTAGAGCACGCTGTAGGGTCGTAAAACCAGGGAGAGCATTCCTCAGACAGGGCCATTGACCTGCTCCGTACCCCTGGCGCAACCAAGAGCCACCATCACCTCCGGCTCAATCGCGAGTTTCGCGCAGACTTGCAGTGGTGGAAGACGTTCGCTGTCCATTGGAACGGCATATCAATGTTCCCCTATCCCCCGCGGGCAGCATTCTCGGCGACGTCGGATGCCTCCGGGAGCTGGGGCTGTGGCGCATGGTCGGGCTCGAGTTGGTTTCAGTACGAATGGCCGGCAGCGGCGAGGCCCTGCCACATCTCTTTCAAAGAGCTATTCGCGGGGCTGGTGGCGGCAGCTGTGTGGGGAGAGCGATGGAGGGGCTCTCGTGTGCAGTGGCTATGCGATAATCAGCCCGCGGTCCATGCGGTGTGTAAGAGGTCATGTCGCGACCAGAGTATGATGCATTTGATCCGCTGCCTCTTCTTCCTAGAGGCGTGGTTCTGTTTCGAAATGATAGCTACGCACCTCCCGGGGAGGGAGAACATGCTCGCGGACGATCTGTCCCGTAACCGCTTGTCTGCCTTTCTATCCAAGGCCCCGTCAGCCGACCCCGCCCCGGTCTCCCTGCCTCCGGAGCTGCCGGAGCTGCTCTTGGACCACGACGGCTGGATGTCTCCGAATTGGACGAGGCTCTTCTGCGCTACTGTGACCGCGGTCTAGCCGATTCAACTCAGAGGACGTACCGGTCGGGCCTAAACCGCTACTTATCTTTCTGCTTTGCGTTCGGGGTTCTTAGCCCCTTCCCTGTGTCCGAAACATTACTTTGCTATTTTGTGACGTCTCTAGCGCAGGAGGGTGTTGCGCCGACTACAATCAAAACGTACCTGGCGGCGGTCAGATTCATAAGGGGACACCCCGAGCCCAGGGAGACGTCTTCCCTGCCCCGCCTACGCCTAGTGCAGAACGGAGTTCGCAGGGAGCGCGCCGAGTCGAACCCCGCCCAACTGCCTACACGGCTTCCGATTACGCCGTCTCTCCTGCGGCTGCTACGCCCCCCACCGGGACCTCCGAGCTACGACGAGTGCCTACTCTGGGCGGCAGCCACGGTTTGCTACTTTTTTTCGTGCCGGCGAAATCACGGTGCTGAGCGCGTCAACGTTCGACGCGAGGGTCCACTTGGCCTGGGGGGATGTTGCCATCAGCGAGGATAATCGGGCGCTGCGAGTGTTTCTAAAGCGCTCGAAAACTGACCAGTTCATGAGGGGTACAGAGGTGTTCATGGGCTCGACGGGTGACGACCTCTGCCCTGTCAGCGCCACCCGAGAGTATGTGGCCCGCCGAGGAACATCGCTGGGAGCGTTCTTCCGGTCCGCAGAGGGCGTGCCCCTCTCGAAGCCCCGGTTTGTCGAACTTGTCCGCTCGGCGTTGACACGGGCGGGTGTTCCGTCGGCGGCTCTCTGGGCACAGCTTCCGCATTGGTGTGCGGCGACAGCGGCGTCCCAGGCCGGGATTCCCGATTCTGTTATCCAGGCACTGGGCCGTTGGGCCAGCCCCGCCTTCCTGCGCTACATACGGACCCCCCGGGAGCACTTGGCTCATTACTCACTCTCTATTGCTCAAAGACCTGCCCGCAGATGAATGTAACTGGATGTAATTATACCAGCTATATGTTGTAAGCTGTGAATGGCTAATCGTGTTGCGGTTTGGCTAGTGGGGTGATGGGGGTGTGGTAGGGTCATGTCATGCCCCTCCCACTCCTTGGGCAGGGGTGGAGTCTAATTAAGTGGTCGCTCCACCTCCTAAGGGGAAGCCCCCAGCCACGCCCACTGCCAAACGGAAACCCAGTCCTTTGGCCAACATCCCCAATGGGCTTCATCCGCCCATGCCAAGGGATGGAGGAAGGTGGATCGGTAGGGTGGACTGGGTTGCATACTCAACAGGAGGTGAGTTAACATTGAAAGCCTACGACTTTTGGGCAGTGAACTTGTCGTGTTACTAGAATTACACGATGGCATGCATAATTTTGTGGATACTAACCCTGCTGCTGTCTCAGTGGACACTGACCCTGCTGCTGCCTCAGTGGACACTGACCCTGACCCCGCTGCTGTCTCCGTGGATGCTGACCCTGCTGCTGTCTCAGTGGACACTGACCCTGCTGCTGCCTCAGTGGACACCGACCCTGCAGACCCCGCTACCGTCTCAGGATGCCCAAATCGAGGTCCAGCAGCGAGGAAAAGGTCCACATTTTTGCACCACGCAACTTAAAGCGGAACGAAATACCAGTTGCTAATATTAATGGAATTGCTCCAGTACTTGGTCTGTCTGTCGACGCTTGTACTGCAACTATAGGCTATGAGAGAGCCTATGAGTGACACCAACAGCATCAGAACTATAGTGCACCAGGGCATAAATGTCCAAATTAAAAAACGGGACACATACCATTGTACTGCGCTTGTAACGAACTTTCCGATGACATTTTTCTCGCTCTATTTGAACGTAAACGCACGAGCATTTGTACCATTTCACCCGGGTGGTGACGTCAAGAACTTGACGAAAACAGGTCAGGGAAACAAACTGCGCATGCGCGAAAGTCCGAATTTTCCAGAACGGCAACGCAACGTCTCTCTTCGAAGCTGTGAAGTTTGACGATGGCTCCTAAGTCGAAGGTGAAGAGGAAAGCTGAGGCAGCAGGTCTGGCATCAGTTGAGAGTAGGAAGAAACAGCGAGCGAGTTTAGAATCTTCAGAATCAGTCCCTAAGGAGAGTGAATCAGTCCCGACGGCAGAGGTTTCACGCAGCGAGCCTGAAGCACCAGCGACAACCACAGCGAGACCTAGAGCTTCTAAAGAATCTGTGAGCTCTACTGACTCCAGCATGATAGATACCCACGCCAGCGTCGCTGGTCCGAGCTCTCATGTCGCTAGGGAAAGCAACCCAGTCATGAACACGAGTGAGGAGACTGATACTGCTGCGAGTGACCTGCTGGAGGAAGAACCAAGCATGTCAAATTCACCAAAGAGTCCCCACGAAAGTTCTGGGCAAGTTTACCAATGATTGGCTGGAAGAATTAGACAAAGACGTCACAAAAAATCTTGGCTTGTTCTTGAGCTATCAGCTTGTCCACATGTTCTCCTTCACAGAGACTAATGCTGCCGAGTACGCTGCGACCAAACAGTGCATCGATGGAGAAGTGCTGTTATTAAGAATGATGGCATTCTCCCCGAATCCCAGCAGGGTCGATACCAAAGGAGTGGAGTTCTCAGGAACAACGAGGAGCTCAACAAGAAGGGTACGACAAAATGCTGCTGTTAAGGGACGTCGAAACCTCACCAGCCTTGATATATGTAGGTGGGTAAATGATTTTCTCCTTCCCAACACCACTCTAGAGCCTGGTTTCCCAAGAAAGATCAGCATCGAAACAGCTCGTCTCTGGCTTTATCATCTCGGGTTTGAAGTGCTAACAGCTCAAAATGGAATATTCATTGAAGGTCACGAGAGACCTGATGTTGTTGAAGCACGCAACTAAGAAAATTGACCAACATTGGCTTCTTGCACTTCACTACTGCACCAACTTAAGAGGCAGCAAAAGCTCTTCCCAGTGTCGATTGCCCCACAAGTGAGCAACGTGCAAAAACAGTTGTCTTTTCCACGACGAATCCACTTTTATGAAACTCAAGAGTATATAGAGGAGCAGACATTATAGTGTCGGATTTTGTGGACGAACACAATAGTTTTCTTGCTCTCTCCGATGCAGAGCATGATAGCATTGAATCCACAGATTCCAAGTATGCACAAGGAAGGATACTTACTGGACCAGGGACAGATTCATCATGCAAATGGAGTGGGCGATCAAGATTGCTGAGATTAACTATCCTAAGGAAGAGGGTGGAGGCATATTTGGGTCTTTGACCATAGCAGGTGCCATGCTGCCATGGCAGACGATGCTTTGGATGTAAGCAAGATGAATGTCAGGCCTGGGTGTAAGCAACGAATAATGCGGGATATGGCACGGGATGGGAGGGTTTGGAAACCACTGGTTCCACTGGGTTCCATGCGTTTCCATGGTTCCACTGGGTTCCCTGAGTTCCCATGGTTCCTCTGGTTCCACTGGGTTCCCTGAGTTTCCATGGCTTAACTGGGTTCCCTGAGTTCCCATGGTTCCTCCGATTCCACTGGGTTCCCTGAGTTCCCATGGTCCCTCCGGTTCCACTGGGTTCCATGAGTTCCCATGGTTCCTCTGGTTCCACTGGGTTCCCTGAGTTTCCATGGTTCCACTGGGTTCCCCGAGTTCCCATGGTTCCTGGGTTCCATGTTAACAACATTGGTTGCATTTACTCCTATGTTTACTTTATCACTCATTTTCAGTGACCTGTCAAGAGAGTGAATGATTGCCATGACACTCCTGCAAGAGACCCCATCAGCCAGGAGGAGGAAGTCCATGACTGTAGGTTTACATTGCGTTCTCACAGGCACCTAGCTTTATAGTGTCACCTGGTCTGTATATACAGCTCTACCACCGTCACCTGCAAGAGACCCCATCAGCTAGGAGGAGGAAGTCCATGACTGTAGGTTTACATTGCGTTCTCACAGGCACCTAGCTTTATAGTGTCACCTGGTCTGTATATACAGCTCTACCACCGTCACCTGCAAGAGACCCCATCAGCCAGGAGGAGGAAGTCCATGACTGTAGGTTTACATTGCGTTCTCACAGGCACCTAGCTTTATAGTGTCACCTGGTCTGTATATACAGCTCTACCACCGTCACCTGCAAGAGACCCCATCAGCCAGGAAGAGGAAGTCCATGGCTGTAGGTTTATATTGCGTTCTCACAGGCACCTAGCTCACCTGGTCTGTATATACAGCTCTACAACCATCACCTGCAAGAGACCCCATCAGCCAGGAGGAGGAAGACCATCAGTGTAGGTGTCCTTTATCCCTCCTTGTCCTTCTTGCTTATTTTTCATGATTGTACAGATCTACCAGCCTCACAACCCAAGAAGCGCCATAAACCTACTTCAGCTGGACGTATGTACAAAACTGTTATTATACACCATAGTCCCTTTTAATGTTCTTCCAGGGAAAAGGAAACCTTACATCAATGATGATCTCTCACACTACTTTAAGTCAAAACAGAGTAAAAGGTGCTTAAAGAAGAAGTAACATCCTGTTACCATCATCATACTGAACATCCTGCTATCATATCATCATGATTTATATTTCCATATTATACCAATGATCTCATGATAAAGAGAAGTTGGTAATTCTGATGAACATGCATAGAGTATAAAGTTGGTTGATCTGACTAGAGCACCAAACGTTTGTTTAGGAGCTGATTGGCTTACCAAAAAACCTCAAATGTAATCGACAAAGGCCAAAATGTCACTCTGTGCCTCAATACTACTATTACACTCATTGTAGTCGGTTTCTTGACACTCACTCACAACCAGCACTATATACCACCACCAGTGAGTGCTATATATATGTTGGGGACCAATTAATAACCAGAAGCCCGTTTTAAAGCCGTCCAGACCAATTTAAAGCCGTCTAGAAGCCGTCCAGACGGCTTTAAAACCGTCCAGCCCGATTTCCAGACGGCTTTAAAACTGTCCAGCCCGATTGAAGGCCGTCAGGAAGAAGCACCCTATCTACCAGTTGCTACTGTCCAGCCCTGATTTTGCGATCTACCTCAGCAGTATGCCACGAACAAGCGCGGTTGACACTCGCCCCGGCCCGCTAGCTGCCACACGTGCTGAGAACACGATGCAGTCCGCCTAGCAGTGATCCTATGCGAAGGTATATAAGAGAAGGACGTCGTAAACGGCGCATGCAGAAGGCACTACGACTGAGGCCAAGTTCAAACAATACCTCGAGGAGCGGTTTCCCGCTGCTGCTGGGAAACG
>CASHTH010004534.1:38734-88055 GCA_030341885.1 Geodia barretti
GTACGAGCGGCATTATACGCACTTCATTCGGAGCTAAGATAGCGGAGGTCGTTCGAAACCCGGCGGCCGGTGACAAGAATCTGCGGCTCTACATCAAGAAACATGGATTTCAGCTGCTGGATCTACCAAGCCTGGGGATGAAGGACGTCCTCGTCGTCCCGGCTAGAGCGCAGGTAGGCGGGGCGCATAGCTTCTAAACGAAGCCCACCTATGTATAACGTAGCTGCGTGTGTGCAATACCACGTATCTGTCTGCTGCAGGCTGTTCAAGACAACTCTATCATGGGAAGCTTTCGCTGAGTGGTTTTCTTGGAGGACTTTTATAGGACCATCAAGGAGGTTCATGAGAACGAACTGCTTCATGCTGGTTACCACAAGACGTATGAGAAGGTACTGAATCAAATTGCCACACAAGTCAACGTTACCAGCAATCATGAGACATTACGAAATTACGTCACGTAAAATTTAACGCGGGGCCAACGTACTGATTTCAATGGAGACCTCTTCTTTACGGCAGGTTTTCTCGGGACTCAGGGGTGGTGGCAGAGATGCTCATTTAGAGATGCAAACTATGGTTACTACTCTCCAGAATGAGCTACAAATTCGCCCACCTCGGCGCGCCTGTACGCGGACACGCCTATTTTTATTCATACACAGTTCGTCCATATCATACGTGTACATTTTGAATGAAATTTTTGAAGCCTTGCTTCATAAAACTGCTTGTTTTGGTGTTGTGCTTCAGAATTTTCTCGGTGCTCACTTCGATATTTGTAGGGGAGGGTTCAAAGATTTGTATGGGCACGGTATTGTATATAGGTCCAATACAAAGTTTAGCGGACAAATCGGGTCAAAAAAAGCCCGAAAATGAAGATTTTCGACGAATTTCGATAAACGTATGGGTAAAAGCAGCAAGAGAGATCAGTTCTATTGCTTACTAGAAGCTACTACCTGTAGGAAGTGTCTTAATATGCTCTATAAGATAATACTCTAGAGATCAGTTGGATTGGCGTGTCTGACAGGAGACCAACCGGTGGTGGAGCGGCGGCCGTTACTCCCGCTCTCAAACAGAAGGTCATATAATCGCTTCAGAGCCTGTGTACCTACGACGATGCTACCTGCACATCAGTAGTGGAACCTTCACGCCTACAGACACAAGAATGGTTCGGCCAAAACCCCAACAACCGCGGCCTCTCTCGGTCGTACCACCAAGCAAACGCCCCGCCAGTTGTGGCTTTTCTCACGCAGCTTCTCACGTGCAGTGGACTTGAAGGTGCTTTGATATCCACCAACATCACATTCAAATGAGTGTCAATAACCACATTCACTAAAAAACAGAAAAAGTCAGTCTCTGGAAGGTGGTTCCGCTCGGCAAAGGACAGGCGTAGAGGTCGGGCCGTTCCTTGTTGGATAACACCATCAGAAGGGCAGGCAGACATCCATCACAACGTTTTTCATGTCAAACCTTCTCCAACACAGAGTGGTGTAGCGAAGAGCTGGCGTATCCACCGTCTTCCTCGAGAAATACTGAGTGCGCTTCAGATAGAGATGCCCGTAGCTATGGTAACCGCCGTTCTGTCCGCATGCGCGACAAAGAATAACACGTAAACAAGCTGGTTTACATGTTTACATGGTGCACAACAAGCTAAGTACAGAAATAACACCGTGACCGCTAAACTAGGCATATTGCTGGTAACGAGAATATGTATGACCACTTCCAGATTTCAAGCATGTATTACGGAGTTCCAAGGAGTGCGGTCATCAAGTTTACGTCTCTCTGTGCCAGTTTTCAACTCCGCCAAACCCCAGATCTCAAGAGCACCCCTGAAACCGATCATTGCCAAAGGCTTCTTGTCAAGGCTGCAGGTACGAACATTGTGCACATGCTGGGAATTATGTATGTGTATGTCAGTGTAGGTCAATTATGTATAGATGGCCTGAGTATTGAAGTTGACTCTGTATGAACTAGTTCTACACTCTTATGGTATTCTTTAGATTGACCTCATTGACATGAGGCACCTGCCAGATGGCCCTTTTCACTGGATACTCCACTGAGTTGATCACTGGTCGAAGTTCAACTTCGCCTATCCACTCGAGAGCAAAAGAGCAAGCTGTGTTGCAGTTGCTCTAACACAGCAACTATTCCCATACTTCGGAGTTCCACGTATACTCCACTCAGACAATGGGCGGGAGTTTGTAAATAGACTCATCCAAACAACCCTAAACAGTTGGCACGGCGACATCAAGCTCGTCAGTGGCCGTCCTCGGCACCCCCAAAGCCAGGGCCTGGTTGAACGAGCACACTACACCCTTCAACGGAAACTTTCAGCAGAGATTAGCCGATTGAAAGCCAAGTCACCACCATGGGTGTCCATGCTACCACGCATAGTCTGTAAGCTGCATCCATGGTGTGACTACTGTTGCATGCCTGTTGGAAAAATGCTTGACACTGTGCAGCATTATTAGTTGAAGAGGCTGTTTACACACGCATTGGCTTCTTTTTCTGTAGATGCTATGAACATTCAAGTTCATTCTTCAACTGGCTCTTCCCCTTATGAACTAGTGTTTGGTCAGAAGCCGAGAGCAGTTCTTTTCCCAGATAATGCAGGTGGTGTAGTTTTGGAGGAACACCTTGAGAGAGATGGGGTGGTACTTGACGGAGATTGTGACACTACTTATCCATCTCGCCAGAGGAGATCACACTCCCCCTCACCGAAGCGCCCGTCTCGGCAGATGGCCTCACCCTCACCGCCTCGGCGAACACTGTCAGACTCAGCTACACCATGCTCTCCAAAACACCAAGTGTCTCGGTGGACGGTCTCGCTGTCTCCCTCACATGACGATGATACCTCCACTTTGGCTACAACTAAAAAGCATCTTTATGTGAGTTGTTAGCAAGTGAATGAAGAGCAGAACATCATTGCAATTAGTTACACACAGGATTGTGTAACGTTCATAACGTGTGCATGTGCATCTGCACGAGGCATTCTGCGTGTATTCCTAGCATATTATCCTTTGTGAATTGCATAGACTAATGCCATAATCTCTTGAGGTTATTTATTTTATGGAACTGCAGGTGCGGTTGAAAGCAAACCAGAAGTACCTTAGGACAGCAGACAGGATGGCTCATCGTTACAACTCCAGCAGGAGGACACTTCTGTTCAACGTTGGAGATGTTGTGTCCCTCAGAATCCCTCGAATAGATCACACCAATTCAGACACACCACGTCTTCCATGTGTTGTCGTGGAGGTGAAGGGAAAGGCTCAGAATCTCTATTGACTCAGGTACATACCACATAACATGTACACCCCACTGCCATGTTTGTGTTCCAATGCTGCTGTTGTGTTACATGTCTGATTCTGCCTACGCCACAGAACGCCTCCAGGAAGACAAAAATACGCCGCTTGTATGATGGCCAGGGCTTTGACCTGAGGTGTCCTGTGAGTACAGCATGCACTGTCACACCTTAGCTAGCTGTCCACCACTTGCCCTGTAGCTGTGTCCGCAAAGGAAGGCCATCATCTCTGGTGTGGGTTTTTTGAAACACTGGGACACTGGTCACAGCACCCAGCCAGTGCAGATGCCCCACGCGACCCCCCAGGCCCCACAGACCAGGTATGTGTGGAGTTCAGTGTGTCTTGTCTGTCTTAGGTTAGGGTTACAGTAGTGCTCTTCCATTGTGTAGTACCCCCCGCACTGAGCGCAGCGCAGCCGGTGATCACAGCACCCAGCCAGTGCAGATGCCCCACGCGAGCACCCAGGCCCCACAGACCAGGTATGTGTGGAGTTCAGTGTGTCTTGTCTGTCTCGGGTTACAGTAGTGCTCTTCCACTGTGTAGAAGCCGCACTGAGCGCATCGCAGCAGGTGATGCAGGTACTAGCTGCCCCTACCGTCACCCATGTGTTTCATAAGCATCGGTGTGCGTGTGTTTCTTGTAGTCATCCTTGTGACTTCCTGTGGAACATCGCTTGCAGAGGGCACGGTGGTGTGTCGAGAGGTGGTGCACAGCATCACCCTAAGCACGGAAGAAGTTGCTGTGCAAGTAGTAAAGGTGCTGACTAACTATGGGGTCATTCACCCACACCATAAATACCCAATTGAGGCCGGTGGGTTCACAGCATGGCCGACTGGACAATGCAAGCGCCAGCCATGTAGGTTCATGACACGGTCTGTATGTTGTTGTGGTTCAAGTTGTCGTGGTGTTGTTTACTCACAGGACTCTGACTCTCAGGAGGCCACGCAGTTAACACAGACAGAGAACTTTATGCAGACATGTAGCATTATCACATCAATCACACACATCATGCAACACATGCACCACCACCAACATCACCCTCAACAGGATCCAAATCCCCAATCCCCGTAGCCAGGTATGCACTTTGAGGGTTACAATAGTGTGTGTGTGTGCGTGCCTGTCTGTCTGTCTATCTGTCCGTCCGTCCATCCGTGATTCTGGCTATGCGCATATGTGCTGAGGGTTTGCTCTTTAGTACAATAATCACCATTGTGTTAAATTGTGTTTTGCAGTGATGGTGAGTTTGAACAAGAGACAAAAGTACCAAAGTGGTTGCCAGATCCATTTCGGGATCGTGATGTTCTTCAGGAGGATGCAACATGGCTAAGTGATGTGCTGATAAATGCTAGCCAAAATATACTGAAGCAGCAGCATCCCCATGTTGGAGGTTTTCAAAACACGCTCTTGGGACAGAATTTTTCTTTTGCCCCCCAAAGTACAGAGTTTGTGCAAGTGCTCCATGGAGCTAGCCACTGGCTCTGTGTAAGCACTGCTGGCTGCAAAGAGGGTGAGGTGAATGTGCTGGCTGGATAGCTTGTACAGAACGGTCCCACCGAAGGTGAAGCAGCAGATTGCCATCCTCATGCATTCGCCTACAAGGAAGCTGAAGATAAACTTCCTCAACGTCGCTCCGCATGTGGATTGTATGCCATTGCAAATGTAGCTGCTGTGTGTGCTGGCCTGCATGCCACGACCTTGCAATATGAACAGAAGAGCATGCGTCGCCATATACTACAGTGCCTAGAAGCTGGCTTCATCACTCCATTTCCACATCAGAAGGTGGACAGGAAGAAGTTTATCTCGTCAACTGAAGATGTTGACATTTATTGCCACTGTCGTGAACCTGAGCGGGGACGGATGATTCAGTGCGGGAAATGCAGCGAGTGGTTTCATTCAAAATGCATTCCTTCTGTGCATCGTGCACAGTGGTGCCGCAGAAAGTCCTGGTTTTGTAGTACGTGTGTGTAGCATCGTCTTTCAGTCTCCTCACACTCTGTCAATCAATCAGCGCATGCGCGCGGCCATGCGCGAAAGATCGATCGCGCACGCGTGTGCGGAAGTAAGTGACTACGAGACAGCACGTCCTCCCTCGTTTTCTCTGCCGCCGCTGGAACAACAGCTGCTGGCACGGTTAGGACACTGCTGTCGGCCCAGTTTTATTCATGCGCGGACCCGTGCTCGCAAGGCTGCTGGCTGGAAAAGACCGTGCTCTGGAACAGCCGTTGCGCGGTAATGAACGACACGGTATCCCGAGCGTCTGCTTAGAAACCGTCGGGCTTACCGTCGGGGCAGCTTGAAAACCGTCTGGCTTACTGTCGGGCCGGCTTAAAAACCGTCGGGCCGGAATTAAAGCCGGCCGGCCGGAGTTAAAGCCGTCTGGCCCGTTTTAAAGCCGTCCGACGGCTTGAAAACAGGCCGGGTTTTTAAATGGTCCCCAACATATATACATTTGCAGTTCATCATGGCACAACTACATACTACCTACTTAATTTATTATTATTTATTATTTTATTACTTATAATAATGATCTTTTTTCCTTATATTATAATTGCCGAGCACGTTAGCGTGAAGCAACTACTCCGGGTTGTATTCTCGCGATATGCGTACGTATGTGTCGTCACGCTTAAGAATGTCAATTAGTCACGCTTAGGAATGTCACTTCCGTCATTCGTAGGAAGTCTAGCTTCCGCCGTGCGCGCAGTTTCGTAGGAAGTCTGGCTTCGCACGCAGTCAGTAGAGCGCGCGCACGAGCGGCCTCATTCGGAGTGTTTACGCATTGGCTGGCAGGCGCGAGGCAAAATATGCGCGTGCGCATTCCTAGTACAAAGAATGAGTGGTTAGTTAGAAACCTGAGGAACTCGATATTGAGCCACAGAACCTATGGAATCACAGGCACTCGGGGAACCTGGCAGCCAAAAGGCTGGTTCACAATATTAACGCAAACCCTCGAGTGCATCTGCGTCAGGGGTTGTTGCGACACACGCCGCTTGACGCAAGACAATTCCAGTGTACCGCATGCGTCAAGACGTAAGCTACTGGAAGCGCACAGTGGAACTGGAGGAACCATGGGAACTCAAGGAACTCAGTGGAACCGGAGGAAGCATGGGAACTCCATTGGAACTCAGGGAACCCAGTGGAACCAGAGGACCCATGGGAACTCAAGGAACCCAGTGAAATCATTGCAACTCAGGGAACCCAGTGGAACCGGAGAAACCATGGGAACTCAGGGAACCAAGTGGAACCGGAGGAACCACAGGAACTCAGGGAACCAAGTGGAACCGGAGGAACCATGGGAACTCAGGGAACCCAGTGGAACCGGAGGAACCATGGGAACTCAGGAACCCCAGTGGAACCATGGAAACTCAGGGAACCCAGTGGAACCAGAGGAACCATGGGAACTCAGGGAACCCAGTGGAACTATGGAAACTCAGGGAACCCAGTGGAACCGGAGGAACCATGGGAACTCAGGAACCCCAGTGGAACCATGGAAACTCAGGGAACCCAGTGGAACCAGAGGAACCATGGGAACTCAGGGAACCCAGTGGAACTATGGAAACTCAGGGAACCCAGTGGAACCGGAGGAACCATGGGAACTCAGGAACCCAGTGGAACCATGGAAACTCAGGGAACCCAGTGGAACCAGAGGAACCATGGCAACTCATGGAACAAACCCAGTGCAACTGGGAACTCATATGGAATTACGTTCATATATATATATGATATTGCTTATATGGGGAACCTACTGTATTCAGTATTGAGTGATAATCAAGTGTCATAGGCGGTTGGGTTCATACATGTCGTTTGCCTAGGGATATCCAACAAATCTGTTGCAGTACCCAGACAGGACAGCATTCGCCCTTACAGGGCTCATGCTGTCCTATCTGCAACATATACTTACCTTGCAAAACATTTAATAACATACATTTGTAGCTGTATATGTGAGGCTTATGTATGCACATTATCAACTCTTTAACACGCACTTCAGTGTTTCCCGCAGCATTATAACTACCAGGCGCTCCGCCCGGATTGAAAAATCCCGAAAATGGGCGTGTAGAATCATTGCACATGCAACTAGCGTGGTTACACTGTAATACACTGCTTATACGGTAGCACTTGAGCTTTAGGCCAATAGGGGATTTCCCAACAGGAAGTACTTTGAAACTTGAGTAGTTTTCAGCCTGAAAGCTGAGGTAATTAATAATTCATAAGCACCCTGTTTGAATATTACCCTGTACTGCCACTTTGTTGGAGTAGTTACATGTGCCATGGCAATATCATAACTGTGACTTAAATTTTTTATAGAGGTCTCTAGAGTTTTCTTGAACATACAACTAATTAACCCTCGGCAGCGTGCATGCGCAGCGAGGGTTACAGTACTTGGTCTGTCCGTCTGTCCACGTTTTCTGCACCACTCGCGACAAACAGGTAAAATAGCGACACCAACGGGTTCAGCGCTACACCCGCTTCATTTTTAAAATGGTGATTTTTGTAAAAGTGCCGCGTTCAGAAGTTATGGCATGAAAACCAAGTGAACAAGCCAATATGCAAATTAGCACAGGCTTACCTCGACCGGGTCCGCCTGCTCTGTGTACCTTGGAGGCACAAGAAGTCACAACGAAGGGCATGTATCGACTCCCGCATGCTATCTAATACTGTAGCTAGCCCGTGTCAGACTCTTCGCGAGCTACTCCACGAGTAAACGCATACTACAAATAGCCCAGCCCATCAATTAGCGGTACCGCGCATGCGCAGTTCGCCGAGGGTTTGCACTTTAGTGCTTTTCATTCATCCATTGGTAAGTTCCATAAAAATTCAAAAAGTCAATGTGGGACGACTTACATATTTATTAATAACTGCATTGTATGTCGGGGTCAAAGGTCGTGATTGTTTGCGAAGCCGCCCATGCCGCTGAATGGACGGTAGTTCCCTTGCTGGCTAGTTTCGCATCGACATGACAGGCAGCATGTAAGAATTTTTTTGGGATAAAAAGAAGCGCGTAATCCTGACACATGCACAGTAGCATGACGTACGGACGTATACAAATATTATATAAACAAATAAGAAAAATCGCACCATTCGGACCACTAGGTTAGCTCGCTACCACTCGCCTATTACATTATAATGCCAGCAACCTTAGGCTTGGACTCAGATGCGGCAGCCGAAAAAACGTTCTACCGCACTGTGTTAGTATAGCACGCTCGAATGTAAGCAGCTAATAGTCTAACACTTACTTTGTAGTGCTTACCACTAGTAAGATAGAGGTAAATAGCTTACCAAACAAGCCTCTTGCTTGCTAAAGAGGCATTAGCATGGCAAATCAATCCGAGAAAGCCGTTCAGCAGCAGTAGATAAGGCACTTTACACGTTCGCGTACAGAAAAAGCAGCAGCTGCGCACGCAGCGTGGGACACACCCCCAAAGCTACTGTGGTTACTCCAGGGGATTTCCCAACAGTGAACGGGCGAGTATTTGTCAGTAGTGGGCTTTGTATGGTTATAAGCCAGTATGTGACAGTAGCTAAAAATTCCTATCCACCCAATAGTTTTGTGTATACCCGTGAAGAAGTTAAGGTCACACCTGGTCTCTGGTAAGTCGAGCAGCCTCCAAAAGGTTTTCACTGTCGTGTAATGAGACGTCTCCTAGTATAGCAGTGATAAAAATGTGAACAAATGTCTAGTACTACGTACGGGTAAAAATGCAGTCAATTGTTTACAGTCAAAACCCGAGAAGCGGACAACCTCCCTACAGCGGACAGGATTGAAATTACCATAGTTGCAATACTTCAGCAACTTCTGAGAAGCGGACGCTTCAGATTCCGGACGCTCCCAACGGCGTCATTTTAACACAAAATTGCCTCTAAATAGAGGACACCAGGAAACAACACTCAAAATGACACCAAGTGGTTTCTAGTGCGCATCCGTAGACATCGACCAATCGATTGTCTGGGCATCACCCTCTGCGCAATGATAGTCTCACTGGGCCAGACAACATCCCGCGGGGCTGAAGGGAATGTCTGGCCCCACAATCACCGCTCAAGCAAAGTTGCCAGGTTGGAAGGTAATGGCTGCCGCTTGTCTCTCTATAGCGACAGCATAGTAGCACAGCTAGCCCGTTCCCGCTTGACAGCTACACTAAATACATAAATGAATGCACGAACCCATACTCTCGATAAGATGATGATACAAGAAAGGGTGATACCATCCTGTCACTACAATTGACAATGGATTTTCTATGAATTGCATAAGAAGACGGACAAAATTACATGTTTAGCTATTTTCAATGATCAGCACAAGCATAAACATTTGCCCACAACAATTTTAACATCCTATACATGAAAATAGCACCAAAATAATGGTGAACCTCTGATTAGGGAAAACCTCCGAAGAAAGGACAAAAGCCCTTTTCCCAAAGTGTCCTTTGTTCGGAGGTTCCACTGTATATCATCTTATGGAAAGACAGATTGATTAAGCAACATAGTTTGTCACAAACGTATTAGGGAAGCTACAGCATAAAATAAGAAAATATATACGCGACGAGTAAGTGGAAGTTAGCTTAAAAAGCATGATCATGAAATTTAAAGAAGTAGAAGACTATGACTAGTGGCTTCAAGAAGATATGTTGGGTGAGGTGATGGTGAAAGTGCTCCTATTTTATCCAATGCACCCGGTAAACATAAACACTGAGCCTCCACAAGATACTCAAGGGATGGCACAAAAAGAGTTGAGTGATGCAGTGGTGTGGTGTGTACATAGGTCCAGGATAACAAGATCTATTTTCGTGCTGTTCATTCTTGTACACAAGTCTTGCTGTATTTTGTACTCAGTCTTGAACACAGTTTGACATGGATACTGGGCACAGGCAAAGCTCTACACCAGACAGCCAGACACCGGAAAATACTCCCGCTGCCACTAACAACGACAACGCTAGGAATTGTCACGCAGCTGAAAGCGAGGTAGTAGCTCGAGAACAGCGACTATCGAGAAACAGAGCCCCCAGAAGCAAGCGTCTAGCGTCCAAAACAGCTGAAGAACAACAGACATGCTTGTCGCAACGTCGAGCATGGGAAGTGTAACCAACTATACATTTAGTGTTGAATAAGCAAGATTGCAAAACGTACTTTTGAAGAGGTAAAAATGTTCGTTCCTAGTGCAAGTGTTACGTTTGGACATCCATTTCATCGGTTAAGAAAGGACGCAACATAACTATTTCGAAAGGTAAATTAAGTGATGGCAGCAGTAAATAACGAGTTTTGTTGGCTTCGACTCAAAGCAACAGAAGAAAATGTCTGACATGCTGAAAAAGAAGAGAGCAATTGAAACAAAAAATTGTGTGTTCAAACACTCCAGGAGAAGAGACAAAATGCATTGCTAAAATGTGGTAGAAAAGTGACAAGAAGACAGATGTTCTTGATACTCAGGAGGATATATAGCGCTTGATGGTCTGCAGTCTAAGTATGTGTTTGCAAAAGAAACTGTCAATGTTAAGGTTCATAAGTCGAGTGACCCGGAAGCGGTTCGCACAGGCAAGAAGTTTTCGGTGGCAGACCTTAGTTCTACTGGGAAAGCAACTTTGGGACGAACAAATCGGATAAATTTCAAAGGGCGAATCTTATCGACTGGAAAGTTTTATTGTGAGGGAGTGGGGAGGTGTGAAGTATCTTTCAATGGGAGGGTAATCTAAAATATTACCTATTGATGACATAGAGTTTGTGAAGATTCCAATGACGAGAAGACGATATAAGATGTGCAAATCGTGATGCAAATCATGGCTGCTACTCAACGCAGGAGGATCGCCCTTCACGTAGTGTAACCTCTGATACCTTCACTGCCAGAATATTGAACCCATACGCATGCGCAGTACCGCTACTTGATGGGTTGGGCTATGCGTTGCAGGGTTCTCGCTAAAGTGTGGTACCACGGTGCCGCGTCGCGGTGTAAGGCCAGCTAATCAATTGGGTGCGGTGGCTATTTTGGGAGAGATGAAGCGTTGCGCGAACAGCCAGACCGGAACGGGCAGCCAGAAAGCAAAGAAGCACAAGATAGAGTATGATGTATGTTGGAAAGGAGTTCCCATGGCATGTCCCCGTCTATAGTGAATACAGCAACTTGGAGAGTGGCGTGATAGTCTGTTTTGTTCCATTTGTCGGCTCTATGGTGCGAAACAACGTAACCGCATGGCCACCTGGAGAGATAAACCATGTACTTACCTGAGAAAAGACATGCTATAGGGGCACAAGTGTTCGTCAATGCACCGAGATGCAGAAGTACGCGAGGCAGACAGGCTAGCTTCTCAACATGACGGTGGAATAGTACAAGCATTCTCTTCCCACGTCATGAGCAACAGCAAAGCACTTATGAAAATGATGTATTGGTTGGCTAAGGAGGAAGTGCCTCATACAACAAAGTTTTCTTCTCTGGCGGACCTTGCGGTTCAACTTGAGCTGAATCTGGGTAAAAACGCTCACTACATGAGTGAGCAAAGCGTTCGAGAGCTTATTCAGTGTCTTTCTTCAGTTATAGAGGAACAGTTCTTTGCTCTCGTGACCGACGAGTCGACATATCTTGCTGTACTTAAGCAGCAGGTACTTATAGCTCGGTATATAACCGAATAAGGTGTAAAAACATCCTTCTTGCTCATTCACGATATTCACCATGGAAGAGCTGAAACAACCGAAAAAGCTATTTTGAAAAATCTGGGAGATTAATCACTAAATATCACAAGGCTTCATGGATTCACTAGCGATGGAGCATCAGTGATGACAGAAAGATTGAATGGTTCAGCAGCACGACTAGACCACCCGCCGCCATCGTACAACATATACTTATACAGAGAACTATGGCATTTCTCATGTCACGTGACATTGGTTTTCATGTGTTCACTACACACATGTCACATTTCTGCAGAGTGTGGGAATGTACGCAGCTTAATGCCTATTGTGTTCATCATGCTGACTCCAGAGAAAAAAGTATAAAGTGCAAGCTAGCAAAGGATGTGTGATGGTTATCACATGATATGGCCATCAAAGTTGTGATTCGTACTCTCCCCTCCCTCCTTGTAAGCTTAGACCGTGAAGCATCAGAAAACAAAGAGCCGGCTGCTGCTGCTGGCCGAACAAAGCTTTCTACCCCCCGCATTTTTAGAAGTCATCCAGTAAGATTATCCCAGTCGTGAGTTTGTCAAAGAACAATCAAAATGATGAAAGCGAAAAGTGTTAAACTTGAATACAGAGTTGTGCCTCCGGCGGCAACAAAGAAAGTCACCGAGCAAGTTGGTTATGAGGTTATCATCCTTGATTGTAAGTGTTTCCTCTTTTGACCTCAGAAGGAACGTCTGGGCAAGACTTCTGGAAGAGCCAACGCAAATGCATCATCCTCAGTATATGAGCGACTCACTGGAAAGTCTACAAAAGTGGAGCTTACAGAAGCAGCTGAAGTAGACCTCACAACTGATGAGCCCATTGAAGGGTCACCCACAAAGGACGGTCACACCAAGAAGCGAGCAGCAGGCTACAGTTTCTGCACAGTACGCCTCTGAGATTTCTGAGTTGGCTGAGTGCGTCCGTGAGATTGCTTCTTTTTGTGAAAGACATTTGGACGAGGTAATGTCAGGGAGAGGGCGTGGTGAGGCAGCTTACTCCGCTCCTACTGAGAATTCTGCCTGCGGACGTCCACGCTTCGTAATACCAGCTAATTCACCTTGCTTCAATGTCTTTCACCTAGACGCAAATTGCAGAAATACTTGGCGTTTCACGAAATACGGTGTATCGCAGACGGTTGGAGTATGGCCTTCAAGACAGTAGGGTAGAGAATATTTCGGATGGTGAGCTAAGGTCTGTTCTCTTGCACTTGCAAAGAGAATTTCCTGCAATGGGTGAAGTTATGGTTTGGGGGAGGCTTCAGTCCATGGGTTTTGTAGTTAGGAGGGAGAGGTTGAGGAGGTCACAGGAGAGTTGGACCCCCTCCACACAGCTCTCCGATGGAGGGGCCAGCTTACATTCCAGGTCCCAACTCATTATGGCACATGAGGGAGATATCCTCCAAGCTGGTATGGATATGAGAAGTACTGTTCTATGTTTGTTATTTGTGCATGCATTTCTAATGATGATGACTGAGAGTAAGATCAAAGGAATTCCAGCTAGTCCAAACAACATAGAGTTAGTAGAGTGCCCTATCACCACGCACCGCCATCGTATAACATATACTATAAAATAGTGATTGTGCTGAAACGACTGCATTCAAGAGTGAGAAACTGGCACGGTCGCAGACCGAGTTGCGTGGCCCAACCCATCAATTAGGGGTACCGCGCATACACAGTTTACCAGGGATTTACACTTTAGTGCTTTTCATTATTTCACTGAGGATACTCCATTAATAACCTTTCGCTTTTTTCAATGTAGAGGGAAATTACGTCTTCGAATACATTATTTCTTCTAATGCAATGAGGAAGGCCATGATGAGTATCCATGGAATATCTCTCCCTCTCTTCATGGACTGTTCGAAAGAGAAAAATAAGTAGTTAGTCATGCGAATTACGTTTGTCGGGGAAAAGGCCGTGGACACAGGGGGGGTGTGCAGAGATATGTTCAGTGCTTTTTGGGATAAGGCCTACGAAAAGGCCTCTGACGCTTTGATACCCGCAGTACACCCGCATGTGGACATGGAGCTTTTCCCACTTCTTGGAGCTATTTTTTCTTATGGATTCAAGTCATGTGGCTTTATCCCAGTGCGTTTGGGTTTTCCTACTTTTGCGGCTCTCGTGCTTAGCACATCTGTTCATATTCCAAGAATCAATGTTTATTACATCATTTAAAGATTTCTTGAGTTGCCATGATCAAGCCATTGTAAAAGAGGCACTCGAAAAATGTAGCTCGACGGTCGTGTTTCAGGATGACATGACAACAAGTTTGATATCGATCTTTAAACAATTTTGTTGCCGACATAGACCAACACCACAGAATGTCCGGAGCTTGATCATCCAGATTGCCAGGCATGAATTCCTAACGAAACCTCTAGCAGCTCTTAATAGTCTTCACTCTGGTGTACCTGCTTGTCATGCTGGGTTCTGGGACTGTTTTTCAGTCGATCAACTTTTGTACAACGCTTCAAGGGGACCACCAAAGCACATCATCAACAAATTGATCGAACCGCCTGATATGGACTCCAACCAAGTTGGGAAATGCAAGAGCAATCTCGAAGCCATGCATTATCCCTAACTCAGCGATTGCGTAATCGCGTACGATGACCGCAAGAACCGCACTGCGCTAAGTATAACTAAGCGTAACGTGACGTCTTACCTGGAACGCACGACGTCTATGAAGACGCGGCGTGTTACGCCATTTGGTCGTGATATTGCGGCATCTCTGAAGACGTCTTACGTGTGTCTGACATCCCATTGATATTACCCGTAAAATACCGTCATTCAGTGACGTCTAATGTACCGGACAGGATGTCTCATTTATTCGCGTACAATACCGTGATGTGTAAGCCTTTTTGGTACGTTTAGCGTTCCATACGGGCGAAGATGATAATGTAGCGTTGCCAAACTGTCTTTCGGCAGCACAGGCGTCCATGTAAGCTTTTTTCGGATGTCCAGTTGTTGTGTGCATGGGCTTGCTGAAACTGGGAAGTCAACTTCTATAAGAGCGGCACTGTTCATTTTGTGGTAAACTTATTTAGTATTTCACGCTGTTAAACTAAGCATTCCCCCCCTATAGGTTCACAGGTATCTTCAATGTATGTGAAGGGGTTGCATTTTTTCTAGAGAGATCATCAATTTCTACCCTTCCATTCGCGATCGATGATCCACCTAAGTCTGGATCTGGAGTGGATATTAATGAGCTAGTTATTGATCTCTACAATACTTGCAAAAATGCAAACCTGCGCAGAGGATCGCTGGTACCAGAATCACTACCAATAATTGCAACAAACTTCCAGTTTGAAAGATGAGGAAAGGTGAACTAACAACTTAAGTGACACCTTACTATCATGCTATATGAGCTATGGTTGATGTTTGAGTGATGTATTATTGTGATTGGTAACAGGATCAGAAGCAGGTCAATTAACATTTTTTTCAAGAAACCTTCAGTGGCCCCAACAAATGAGGAAGAAGAGGAGAATTTTTCGGAGTTACAGAGTCTTCTCAGTTCAGGTGAGTCCAGCAAATGCAGAATTTGTTCAATACTCGTCCTCCAGATGAAATGTCAGCAATGTTGGGATGGGCAATTAGGCTTGGAAAACTACCGAGCTCAAAAGATGGAAGAAAGGAAGTCAAAGACCTAAAAGAGTCTTTGAGGGGGACCTTTACAGGAAGAAGCCAGACCAACTGGGCAATTCTGCTTTTTTTTGTCAAAAAGGTTGGTTGTATCTATCGTGTATATACCCATACTAAAATCATTGCGATGCAGCTCCTTGAGCATACAGGGTCACATCGCTGTGTTAGTCTTCATGTACGTACTGGAAACTGCCAAAACCCACAGTGCCCCAACCAAGAGCGGATATTGTGCTAAACACTTTGAGGGAGGTTGTAGCCTTCAGCAAAACTAAGCCTACAGGAGAGGTATAATTTAGGGAGAATTCTATTTCAACTGCATCATTCATTCACTGCATATTGTAGGTGCTGCAATACATTCGCACAAACTGTTACATTGAGCAGACAGAGGTTGTTGCGCTGGTTATGGAAGATGTTGCGAGTGTAATAACTGCCACTTGCAGTAGCATAAAAGAAGCGATCGAAAGAAACCAAATGGGGCGGACAAAGAACGTTTCAAAAGACTTCTTGTCACCAGCATCAACTGATACCAGGATATGCAGAAAAGTCAATGCATGGAAGAGAAAGTGTAGCGCAATAAAACTCAGTGTTCTTCCTGATGATTTGCGGAGTGAGATAAAAAGGAGTGAGTTACTTTTCACCTCATTATTCTTACTTTCATATAGCTACTATACAGTCACATGCCAAGATAGAGATGAGACTCCAGCTGGAGTCACAGGTGTCCAGCCAGATGAAGAAGACGTCCCCCTCACCCACCCAGCTGGCGCAGGTATCCATTCAGATGAAGAAGACGTCCCCCTCACCCACTCAGCTGGCACAGGGGTCCATTCAGATGAAGAAGGCGTCCCCCTCACCCACTCAGCTGGCGCAGGTGTCCATTCAGATGAAGAAGGCGTCCCCCTCACCCACCAAGCTGGCGCAGGTGTCCATTCAGATGAAGAAGGCATCCCCCTCACCCACCTAGCTGGCACAGGGGTCCATTCAGATGAAGAAGACGTCCCCTCACCTACCCAGCTGGCGCAGGAGTCCATTCAGGTGAAGAAGACGTCTCCCTTACCTACCCAGCTGGCACAGGTGTCCATTCAGATGAAGATGTCCCCTCACCCACCCAGCTGGCGCAGGTGTCCATTCAGATGAAGAAGGCATCCCCCTCACCCACCAAGCTGGCGCAGGTGTCCATTCAGATGAAGAAGGCATCCCCTCACCCACCTAGCTGGCACAGGTGTCCATTCAGATGAAGAAGGTGTCCCCCTCACCCACCCAGCTGGCGCAGGAGTCCATTCAGGTGAAGAAGACGTCCCCCTTACCTACCCAGCTGGCACAGGTGTCCATTCAGATGAAGATGTCCCCTCACCCACCCACCTGGCGCAGGTGTCCATTCAGATGAAGAAGACGTCCCCCCTCACCCGCCCAGTTGAGTCGCAGGTGATCAAGCTTCAGTCTCCCTTCCCTAACAAGGTTTTATTGTCTTGTTTTAAAATACCATCTATATCTCATTTAACTTTTTGCAGGAAGGAAAAGAAGGAGAAGAAATCCGTTGGTGGATAACCTTAGCCGCCGTAGTGGGAACTTTTTGGTGTGTACTGTAACAATTTTACCAATCAAAAACATACACGTTCACACACGGGGTAGATTTTTGTTCATGTTTGACCACCCTACCTTGAAGACACACTCCTAGGTGCTCATAGGTAAGGGAGTCGGTAGAAGGCACAGGATACATGAAAGACAGTCCACCCTCTTTGCACAGGCCCACCATCCCGGTTGCAGGATCTACAAACAATCCTACAAAGTGGTTCATTAGCTGCAAGGAAGAAAAATAAAAGAGGGTAGAACATCATCATACAGGTAGAGATAAACCATACCTCCTGGTACTGACAACAGCAGCTATAGAGTTTGGTCCAACACTGGATTTGAAGTTCTCTAAACTGCTCGTGATGCAACTGAGTCGAATTGGCAGATGTTTGCAGCTACAAATGTGAAGACAATTACTAAACAAACCAACTCACATGAACAATTTTGTCTTTTACCTCACGTTCTGTTGCAGCTGTAGCAATCTCCTTTAACTGCTGAACCGACGTATTACCTACTGCGATCCCATAGAGCTAAACATTGGAAAATCAGAGACACAAATATACGAAGAATAGGCACTTTAGCACATCATGCATACTGATATAAGGACAAACAATTACATTGGATATTACGTCGACACACTACTTAGGCCCACATCATGAATCTTATTCAACAAAGCACTGGAGTCCAGGGTGGTATTAGGCACATTTTGCCTCAGAAAGCTATCACTAGTCTCACAGCAATAATACACTTTTTAACAATAGAACTCTACACTCCGTGACTTTTGCACTTGATATGTTCGTAGAGCACTCGCCTAGAATGCACAGTGTCATGTGTTCAAATCTGACGCAGGGCAGCTCTTCCTTCTTCCTTGAAAGGAAAGAGCTGTCCTGGACGTAGTTGACTTGTTTGCTTTGGCTTGCCTCTCAACCTCGCTGTTGTTAACACATGCATGCCATAGTATTCACAGAGAAGTACAAGGTTGCGGCGACAATTCAGAGCACATCAATGTTGGAAATATATACCTATGCTAAAAAATAGGTATCAAATGTTATGCACTTTCTGAATATCTGCATATCTCGAATAGAAAATACAACAAAAGCAAGAGCAGGTTTTAAATCAAGCACCTAAGCAAGTCTTGCGGGGGAAATATCTGCTTCTTCAAAAAATACGCACTCTTAGCGCTATTTGCGGCGATGTATGCGTTTGAGCAACGCACGCTTACCGAATAGTTACGCACGAAAGACGCATAATACGACAGAATGCGCTACATACAAGCTGGCGTACCGACCGCATTTTGTGACGTACAGCGACTATAATACATTGCCGCAGCTCAGAGACTGTAGAATGCATTCGCATTGGTTTTACATAGATACGGCGCCCCATACGCGAGTGTTTGTCCCCAAGTGTTACAGCACTGAAACACGCAGATACGACTATGAATAACAAACGCCATATGTTAGCTCTATACAAGGTAATTGGTCAACTAATCGTTGTGGTCACGTAGTTTTGAGAGGGCCTCCTGTGTTGCAAGCTTAAACCAGGCGTAGTACTCTTGGTTTGTGTCACATATTAAGCAGTGCATCAGCCTGAATCTCTCACTTTTTCGCTTGTTTTCACACCACTATTTTCCAAATGCAGTCATTTCAGGAAAAGCGCCACTCATATTTTCACGGTCTCGCAGTTCTGAAGTCTTTAGTATTACTCATGGGCCGCCTAGAAGCCTGTATTGCCAATATAGCTAGTGATAAACAGACACACACAGACCACGTACTGTAACACTTGCTGCGCAAGCGCACCAAGGGTTAATAACTTTTGCTGTTTAGGTACTTAGAATCACGTACAACATCACGGTATGTATATATGACGGTCGCATCACTGGATAGAGAGGAATAAATTGAAATTCGGCCAGTTGACACAACTAGGTTGGCTCTAGTTGGCTCTTGGTCTGGGTATTGGGACTTCTGGCCAGAGATGGCTAATTGTACAGCCAGGTACAAAATGCTGATCAACGTACAAGTAATAAACAGAACCTGGTAACATATTCAGCTTTTATTTACACCACAATACGTCATGCATAAGGGTGCTTGGATTTACAACTAGCAAAAGCTACGATGTAGCTCTCCCGGTTTGCCACTCATACCTTGCGGCCGCTTTTTGCCACTCAAGATGGTGCCGGTTTATTGTGCATGCGCGCAATTCAATGATGTAAGTGCATAATATACAGCATTGTTAGCTACAAAGCTGCCATTTCATTGTCATTAAACTCGCCACGTGTCAGTTGTGGGAGAGGTGTGGTTTGTTTCGTCATGCCACCGTCTAAAGAGCTGTATATACACCACAGATGCAACATAACATTGCACATAGTATTGCTAAACTACACACCCCTTTGCACGCGAGGAACATATGAAGGTGATAATCTCAGCATTTTGTTGGTGCTCGTGTGCTTCCGGACATCCTGCAAACTGTATGCGCTATTGTTGACACACTTACAGTGCAGTGTACAGCAGATCTTCTACATTTAAGCAAAACAGTATTTCCGTGTCAAATGGGCCCTTTTCCCGTAGCGGATCACATACTGTAAAACTGGAAACATTGGCACTCCATTAAATTTAGCGAATTTGGCCGTTTAGAAACACATTGCAAAAATTAATGGTCTGCCAAAAGTTTTTCTATAAGAGGTCAAAGTTCGACATACCGCTACTAGGCCTGCGCAGAATATTCGCGAAAAAAATATTTGAATAATAGGCTGAATTTATTGCGCACAAGTTATTTGCAACCCGCCGACTGGACAACGGAAAGCCGTGGTAGTGGTGTTAGTGAGCCAAAGACGGTCAGTCCACGAGAGAGAGTTAATCAATTTTCAAAAGAGTGTTTGACTCTGACGGGGAAGAAACTGTTTTGTAATGCTTGCCGTGAGGAACTAAGTTTACGGGAAAATATTGTTCCAAATCACGTGGCATCCAACAAACATAAGCGCGGACAAGAGAGGCTTCAATTAAGAGAAGCGCGTGAGAGGGATATAGCTAAGTGTCTGAAAGCCCATGATAAAATTAACCACCCTGCTGGAGAAACGCTCCCAATGGAACAACGTGTGTATCGATTAAAAGTGCTTAAGACATTTTTACGTGCAGCTGTTCCTCTTACAAAGCTAAGCGCCTTTCGAGATCTACCTGAGGAAAACATGTTCGTTGACAGATCGTCGCAACATGACTGGCTTGGTGCCATATATAGTCACGCAGGAGAAGGCTGATATTAAGGCTAAAATATTGGGCAAGTCAGTGTCTGTCATATTTGATGGTACCACCAGGCTGGGGGAGGCAACGGCCATTGTCGTTCGATTTGTTGATGATTCCTTTGTTATTCAGCAGCACCGTATTCGCCTGCAGTTACTTGTGAAAAGCATGACTGGGGAAGAAATTGCGAGGGAGCTGATTAATACACTCTCAGCCCAATACAGCATAGGCTCTGATCTTCTCGTAGCAGCCATGCATGACCGTGCTGCTTGTAATATGGTTGCCTTAAGAACGCTGACAGTCGTGTTCCCTAAATTAGTTGATGTAGGGTGCTTTTCGCATACACTTGACCTAGTTAGGGGAAATTTCACTACCCCACATCTCTCGTCCTTTATGGTTTGGTGGATAAGTCTCTTTAGCCATAGTCCGAAGTCAATGTTTTTGTGGAAGGAGAAGACTGGCCAAGCATATCATGGGTACTCCTCAACAAGATGGTGGAGTAAATTTGAGGTAATGAAACAGAGCTGTTTGGCGATGTACAACCATTCCTTGAAAAAAACACAAGCATCTCTCCAGCTACAATCCTAGATATGCTTCAAAACCCCCAAGAGAAGGCTTATCTCATGGTCGAGCTAGCAGTTACTGTTGATGCTGCTTTACCTTTCGTAAAGGCTACCTATGTGTTGGAAGGAGATGGACCACTAGCTCTATCCTGTTACGAAACTATAAGCTCTTTAAATGCTGCTTCAAGACAAGCTAACTACAATAATCTTGCTGCTGTGGCCTCTAACCTTTCTTCAGGAGATACAGTTATGGAAGAACACTTAATAGATCATGCCAAGTCTTGCGTTCAACCAGGAAGACCTATTATTTCCAGCACTGGTCCACCAACATGAAAGGTCCTTTAGAGACATTTAAAGCTGCACGATTATTTTCTCCATCGAAGCTGAGTGAGATGAATCCAGGTTAGATTCTTTCATTTCTCTTCCCCTTCATACCTGGATTGAAAGAGGAGTTTCCTCAGTATATTGTATTAGCAGAAGACATTGACCCATCATATGACCCTCTTCTGTTTTGGAAAAACACGAAACGAATTTACCGAACTGGAGCAGGGCAGCGAAAAGTGTTCTACTGGTGCAACCATTTTCGGCAGCCTCTGAAAGGATCTTCTCACTTCTAAGGAACTCTTTTGGAGAGAGACAAAAGTCGTCACTCCAGGATTATATTGAAGCATCGTTAATGTTGCAGTTCAGTAATCGTTAATTTGTCATGTGTTTATTTTTTCCATACATTCACATTTGTTTTTATGAACATTTCACCAGAATAATAGGTGAATAATAGGCAGAAATTAGGTGGATAATATTCCTAGAATAAAATATTTGAATAATGAGGAACTA
Source organism: Geodia barretti (assembly GCA_030341885.1). NCBI lineage: Eukaryota > Metazoa > Porifera > Demospongiae > Tetractinellida > Geodiidae > Geodia > Geodia barretti. The sequence goes on from CASHTH010004534.1 coordinate 60,496, forward strand.
AAAGTGAATATTCTGCTCAGGCCTAACCGCCACACGGTTGTCGTCCGTGCTTGTTCTCACGCTATGTCTCTCTACCATTGGCTAAACGATCGAGAAAAGAGTGACTCCCCTCTTCTACTGGTGGCTGGGGATGCTGCTACCTCAGCTGCAAACAAAGAAGTCGAGCAGGAGATGGCAAGTACGTTACCGTCGAGGATCTTACGTACACTACAACGAAGAAACACGTGCCAAAATAGCACAACGTAACATACCCTCGGCATACTGCGCATGTACGGCACAGTTAATTGATGAGATGGGCTATCAGTACTCGTTGTCTCCCTCTAGTAGCTCGCAGACAGTCTGACACAGGCTAGCTACACTAGTAGATAGCACGCAGAGTCCATACATGCACTTCGTTGTGACTTCTTCTGTCTCAACGTATATAAAGAAAGTGGAGTAAGCCAGTGCGAACACACACACTGTCACCCTGCGCTAAAAATAATGTAGCGACTCAGCAATTATACGGTAGAAACAACAATTATACGGTACATTCATTAGACACAAAACATGATACGTACCTCCAAGGCTTTGTGTATAGCAGATATTGAAAACCTTCCAGGTTTAAAGATAGCATCCAGGAAGAAAGTCTGTTGAAATTTAACAATCAATTACTGTGCCGAAGGGAATGTGGCAATACATAAGGGTTTAATCTGACAAAATAATTGCATTCTTTCACAAAATAATGTCACATTCAGTTTGTTCTGTACCGTACAAGCAACAGTAAAGCAATAGCCATAGCATTTGCAGGCTCCAATGCACACTAATTGTGTGTGTCACGAACTTCAGTAAACACCCACCGTGACTCTGGTTACTTTGCAAATGCTTACTAGCATTATGAATGCTACAAACAGCTTGATCCATGCCTTACAGGTGTACAATTCAATAGATCGGATTCAGCTGATAGTGTCATAAATAATCACAATTACACTACTTACCCGGGGTTCTGCATTTGGAGAAACAAAAACATCTTGAGGAGGAAGCGAAGAAAGAGTTGCTTTCTTCCACGCATGGCACAGCTCCCTAGAGAGAAAACAAGTATATAATGCACAATGCATGCACCCACGTCAGCCATGGTGTTTTTGGGTACAATGGTAGATCACATCAACTAACATAGTGTCTTAACACTACACTGTATTGAGAATGTTTGCACAAGCACGGGTAATTGAACGTTGAATACGAATTCGAAAGCAAAGATGAGCAGTTTCAGCGCGAGAGCATTCCCACACTCTACCTCTATTGGCCGGATGCCAACGTTGATGGAAATTTTGAGCAGCCTCAATGGCTCAGTTAATTTGACAAAAACCAATCATTCTAGATGTTGTGTTCAAAGGTAAGTACATGACATGCTACATAAGGAGTTTCCTGGTCCATGGCACAAAATCTGAACATCACAGAGAGCACAGTCTAGTGCCCAGTAAACAGCGCGTAAAAATCAGAGATGATACCACTCACCTCTGCCCAAACGCTAAGAGAAGTTGCTCTATATTAATCCGATAAGGTAGAAGCTCACATTATGAGACAGTAGGTATTATGAGACAATACGCGGAATTCATGTTATTGGTGCACATTATGTATTAGTTAATGTACCCGCGCGAGTGCATTACCGGATATAACGTACGAGGAATGCGTAGAGCATTCCGAGTAAGTTATATCTGGTAGTGCACGAGCATAAGCGGGTACATTACGTGATTTAGTGTGAAAATACGGAGCGTTTGAAAAGCGAAGCAGAAAAATGGCGGTTCAGTCAGCGCGATGCTACGAAGCGTTTGACTTGGGCATGGGAGACTGGACGGAGGAGCCGGAGGAAACGTCGGTACAGCCTCCTCCTCCAAAGAAAAGGCTACGCCTCTCTCTTGGCAAGGAAGCGCGCCCTCTGCGAGACACCACAAATCTCGTTTTGCTGAGCCCGTGAGTACTGCGGAGCTAGACAACGCAGCCAAAGGGCCCTCCTCTTCTACCGATTCGGTTCCGTCGGTTCGGTTTCGTTGATGAGCCATGACGCATATTTGGTGTATGCCGTTTCGTGCCTTTCGCATTTCCAACTGATCTGCCACTCTCTGCATTTGTACATTCAAACAGTGTTGTCTAAACTATGAGCCATATTAGGAAGCTGTATTGTGCACAATAAAGCACTGGAGGGATAATAAAGCACTGCGTGAACAATGCAGCAGTGCTCAATATGGCAAATAAACCACTCCTTTTCCTTTGATGTTTTGTGACCGAGTACACTAATGTAGCTTACACTTGCCTCGTTTACACGCTTCCCGAGTCCAGCTCGTTTACGCTTCGTATTGCACATGCGCACAATGGAGTGTGTGCTCTAAATGGAAAACGGTTGCATACGCCACATGCTAGGAAACATGGCGCAATCCAAACCACCGAGGGCACCTGGACGTGTACGCTCTGGGCCATGAAAATATGATGGCTGCCATCAAAATGATCGAAGACGGTTTCGGCCTACGTGCGGCCGCCAGAGAGTGCAACGTTCCTGCAGAGACTTTGCGCAGGCGGGTGGTGGGTGCTGTGGGCGTCGATTGCAAGCCGGGGCCACCCACTGTTTTGACGCCAGAGGAGGAGGTAAAGCTAGTGAATTACATTATAGACATCAGCGATATGGGGTTTGGATTGACTAGGCAAGATGTTATGCGGATAGCATACGAAATCTGGAAGGCCACATCCTTTTCAGAATGTCTCAGCAGGGTGTTCATGGTTTGAATTGTTTCAGTGTCGACACCCCAATTTGACTCTTCGCTCTGCTCAGCCACTTTCATTTGACCGTGCAGCAGCTGGAAACAAAGAAGTAATCGCTGACTTCTTTGCTAAGCTCGGTGCAATATGTGCCCGTCTGAATTTGCTTGCAAAGCCCATGCAAATATTCAATGTCGATGAGACCGGCATATCAGTTGTGCATAAACCTGGTAAGGTAGTAACCAAGCTTGGCCGACATAATGTGTGGGAGGTGGCATCGGCAGAGAAAGGAAAGACCCCCACAGTTGTCACTTGCGTTTCGGCATCATGTTTTTCTGTTCCTCCTATGCTCATATATCCAAGAAAGAGGTTAACTGAGCGACTGAAAAATGGGGCTTTCCTGGAATGCTTTTTGCATGCAGTGATAATGGTTGGATCAATCAAGTCCTTTGTCTGGAATGGTTTAGATTTTTTGTTGCCAGTATTCCTCCTACACGCCCCGTTTTGTTGATAGAAGATGGTCATAGCTCTCACATTTCTCTTGAGGTTATAAAATTGGCCAAAGAGAATGACATACATCTTCTCTGTTTGCCTGCCCACACTACACACTTGCTGCAGCCACTGGATGTTGGTGTCTTCAGATCTTTAAAAGGTAATTTTTCCAAAATGTGCAAGCAATTCCTTGCTGTCAACCCCGGCCAAGTTATAACCACTGACCTCTTAGCTTCACTACTAGCTAAAGTGTGGCCACTGTCTGTCACTCCGGTTAATGTCATAGTGGCTTCAAGAAATGCAGGATTTACCCTCTTAATCCTGGCGAGATCTCAGACTGTCAACTAGCACCCTCCAGAGCAGTGGTCCGCTCAAAAAGTGACCCACAATTGTGCACGTCACAATTAACTCTCGAACAAATTGCTCTTTTTCAAACCCGTTACGAGGAGGGGTTTGATCTGGAAGACTCGGAGTATGCGAAGTGGCTTCGAACTTACCACATGGAAGATGGGGGTTCGGTGGTCTCGGGGAGGGAGGGGGTGAAAGAGTGCCTGTTGTGTGATGATGAGTGTGAAAGTGTGAGTCATGTGTTGTGGGAGTGTCCAGCATACAGTAGTCTTAGGAGCAATTTCTTAGTTGCCCTGCAGGGGAAGCTTGGGGATGATGGGTTTGAGCATTTCCAGTCGCTTGATAGTTTCAGGAAAGCATCCTTTATATTGGGTAGTGAACTGTGGGAGGATAATTTTGGTTCTTTGCTTGGCCTTGTTAAAGATTTTATTTTGGGTGTTTGGGAGCTAAGAAAGGTTAGGTTATACGGCGATAGTCCCTGTGTACAACAAACCCAGTCTCAGATTGCGTCTGGGGAGCTGCAGGGTGTCGCTGGTGGAAGGGGTGAGTTGAGGTGTCTGGGAGGTGAGACAGACACCTCATGTTCATATGGTGTATGTTCGTGTGTTAACGGTTCCGCCCATTGCTCTGGGTGCGTGGTCTATGGCCCTAGTGCTATGGCAGCCACCTGAGTATTATTATATTAATGTATTATTGTATTTTGTAACACCTGGTAACATTTGTGTGTACTGAATGTTTTCTGATGAAGTACCAGATGAATTTGTATGTGTCTGAATGTGTTCATCTTTTGAGAGTCTCTGTAATGTCTGTGGCTATATTTGATATTATTTGTCATACGTATTCAAACCGTCTCATAACTTGTTCAGTGTCCCATATCCAAGACTATTAGTCTAGTGTGAAAATCCTCTGCCGCTGTGACAAATGTTTGTTACACAGCGGATAATTTACAGTGTGCATACAAGTTGCTTAGCAATTATGTGAATATCACTTACGTAGTGTTATAAGGTGCGCCAAGCCTAAATGCTTAAGTGCACGTGGACGACGTTATGGCGGCTCGTCTTCTAAACACCCACGCAAGACGTGCTGTGGTCACTGCGGTTACTGCTGTTACCACTACCGCCCCCTCATCCAGAGCCTACCAGCCCCGCTCTTCAAGTCGTGCAGCCCCTCCTCGCTGCAGCCGCGTCTGCTCCGCCGGAGTGCTTCTTCCAGGTCAGGTTCTGTGTGTCTGTGGAGTTAGCACCCCTAATGAGAAGTCTACTGTAGAATGCGTGCAGTGCAACCACTGGTCACATATTCAATGCGCCGTCTAACGAAACGCACAGCCAAACAGTCACAGTTCCTTTGTCACCAGTGTCGTCCCACAACAACTACTATGAGGGGGAAGAAGGGGAGTACCCATGGGAGGGGGGAATTGGCACAGTCACAGGGTGCCAAATCATGTGAATCAAATGCTATTACCAGCTCCTCATCTCCTCCCTCACACTCACTAACAGCAATCTCCCAACACTCTCCCTCCCATCCCCCCCAACCACCTCACTCACCTTCTCTACCAGCAACAGTCTCCCAACCCTCTACACAACATCCTGTTTCTAGAGCTGTTACACCCGATTCCCCACAGATTGCTATTGATATGGAACAACCCTCTCATCTCCTCCCCTCGCAGGAGCCATCTCTAACCCCAGTCCAAATCCTACCTCCCTTACCCCTGGATATTTCCTTAGCCAGTACTCCGACAAACCACCCAAGTGCATCAACTTTACCACCACCACCATCCTGTGATGCCATTACTCATGCCCCTACCACCTCAATTATCCAAACGAGAACTGCGAATAGCAGCTTGGATGCTGACCCTGCACCTCAGTCACTACGCTCTATTCTACTGCTACCCCTGGCTTCAGTCCAATCCCCAGTATCAGTGACCTCCCGAACTCCGGTGAGCACTGTGCCTGCACCACATGTAGTGATGAGAGCAAACAACAACATGACAGGCAGCCGTACAAGAGCAGTCACTCGTTCAGTGGCTTCTCACAATACCCCAATTGCCTGTTTTGCACAATATCGCCACCCAGCGGTCTCCAGAAGTCGTACAACTCCGGCTATCAGATTACCTCCTCAACTGACAACAAGGGGTAGTGATCCTCTGCCTCGGAGGACACAACCCACACAGGATGGCTTCGAGCAACTGGCTGAAGAAATCAAGCATGCTCTCAGGTCAGAATTTAACGCAAGGATACTCTCACTAGAAGATGACGTCTTCCGGTTGACGTCTCTAACTAAAGCACTATCAGAGAAGATCCAGAGGTCAGCTGCCCTTGCCTCCCTTGCTCACTCTTGTATAGAGAGGGGTCAAAGGTCAACTCTCCATCCATCTGAGGCAGTCCCCCAGTCGACCAATCCTCCTCCGTTACCAATCCGCATCGGTTACGCTCAAACCGCTCAACCTTCCCTTACAACCGGACCCGGGTGTGGGCCAAGAACCCTCAACCCCCTTCCCTTCCGTATCGTCTGGGGGACTCAAGGCAGCTGCTCATCATTGGTTGTACACAAGGCTATTTGTGCTCTTCTCCCCAATAACCTTTGGGGATCAATTACTGTCAAACGATCTGTACGCCGCAGACGGCCGCCTAATGTGGTGGTTTACAATCATGGCACCTGATGAGGTTATGCAGCAGATCACCAATGCATGGCACATCCTGGAATCAAGGACATCCTGGTTTCTTCTCCAATCACTCTCCAGCCGCCCTTCCCGTCTCAATAACCACCCCCACCCCAACCGCAACCAAGTTCCTCTTCTCTCTCAGGACCATCCCACATCGTCCTCTCTGTCAGCTGTGAACTTGCAGGAACCTCTACTTACAACTGCGGTGGGGTCTCTAACAACTGGCTTAGCTCAGTCTGGCTCATCTTCCACTCCCTGCACCCACCCGTTGTACTCTCCCATCACTCAAAGTGACGCAGGCAGTTCTCCTCTTAACCCCCCACCTGTTGGAATGACTGAACCCCCACCCATCAACTCGACTCAGCCTTCCCTCTCCTCTCCTCCCCCTACCTCCTGCAATAGGACGTATTCTCCTATAACACCAAATGATGCAGGCAGCTCCTCTCCTCGCTCTCCACACTCTTTTTTAGATCACTGTCCCCATCTGTTTCAGCCCCCTTGGGCACCGCAAACCAACCCTTCCTCCCACCAATAAATACCTCACCTTTAATCGCATGTGTGCCAAACTCAAATCAACAACAACTAACCCCTCTGCTCCTCCATTCACCCCCCGCAACTGGACCTCAGTCTCAATGGAAGTCATCTGTGCTCTTTACACTACTCCTCTCGAACAGCTAAACAATCTGTTGTCCCCTGTATTAGAACTGTTTGCTGAACGTGCGTGATTGTCTGCCAACACTCAATACCTAGGATTCTGCTTACACCACCACTCCCCAATCCTCATTGCAATATCTGAACACTGGCTACTTGACTACAACATACAAAACATCCAGGATCTACACCCCAACTACAAGTTTTTAGCTGCTTGCCCGCCTCGCCAGGAGCACCCAATTTACTGTACCCCTCGTCTACTAAGAGGTCACGGCGGAGTAGCTATAGGATGGAAATCCTGCATAGACCACCTTGTTAACCCTACGCCAATTATGTCCACCCACCAGATGATCGGGATAGAGATTCAACTCTCTCCAACCCCACTATTCGTTTTCTCTGTGTATCTCCCCAGCCGCTCTGGGTGCACTGATATATTCAGAGAGTCTCTAGATCGTCTAGATGCAGCACTGGAATCCCTTCCCCCCCAATCTAACATCATAGTCCTCGGGGACTTCAATGCTGATCCAGGGAGGCATGGTGGTCCCCACTCTACAACATCATTGAACGAGCAGGGAAGGATCTTGGTACCCTTTATGGAGAAATGGGACTTCATCTCTACTCATCTCCACAGATTTCAATCGTCATCCTCCCCACACATACGAGAGTGATGCCCACTCAACCCTCTCCACCATTGATCACATCATGTGTCAGGAGAGGCTCCTACCCCATGTCACCGACTCTCACCCTCTGGCTGATCATCATCTCAACCTCTCGGACCACCTCCCAATCATAGCATCATTTAGGATTGAACACCGTCCTCCCCAGGTCCCCTCTTCAACAGCAACTAACCCCTCTGCTCCTCCATTCACCCCCCGCAACTGGACCTCAGTCTCAATGGAAGCCATCTGTGCTCTTTACACTACTCCTCTCGAACAACAGCTAAACATTATGTTCAGCTCCCTCCCATCGTCACAACTCCTAGCCCACAACCTGGACCTTATTGACCTCAAACTCTCCACCTTAACTCAGGCTCTTCTCTTGGTGTCCAAGAATATCCCTCCAAAGAGATATCAACCATTTAAGCGTCCCGGCTGGGGTCCTACAGCGAAGGCTGCGAGTAGGAGGTGTAAACAGGCTTACAGGCTCTGGGTTCATGCTGGCAGACCCCGTGACCCAAACAATCCAGCTGGGCTATCCTACAAACATTCTAAGAAAGAGTTCAGAGCCCAGTTACGGCTACAAAGGAAGCTCGCCGATGAAGCCTTCTACAACTCCCTCGACCTTGACATGGACCCCCAGTTTCTTTCAGTCCATTCGTCGCCACACCAGCCCATGTGCCAACAGACCAGTAACCAGTTATATCAACGTGGGAGGCACCTCCTTTGAGGGCCCTGGAATTATTGAAGGTTGGGCACAATACTTCGAAGCACTCAGCACACCACAACAGGGAGCATCGGGTACACATGACTGTCATCTAGAAACTACTCCGCCTACTAAGGAACTCCCCCACTACTGAACTGGTCCTGATTACTGTGACCGAAATCGAAGACGTCATCTCATCCCTTCCGTTGAGAAAGGCAGCAGGTTATGACCATATTACCAATGAACACCTGAGGTTCGCTGCTCCCCCTGTCAATGACATCCTAACCATCATCTTCAACTCGATTCTCCTCTCTGGCCACATCCCGACCTCATTCCGTCACGGTTTAATCGTTCCCATTCCTAAAGGTAGAAACATTGATGTCTCTAATCCATCTAACTTTAGAGGGATAACACTGCTCCCTGTGATCAGCAAGCTATTTGAGAAACTTCTTCTATCTCGCCTGTCCAGCCTAATGTCGAACATCCACCCCCTCCAAGGAGGCTTCAGACCCAAAACTAGCTGTATCCACACAGCTTTTGTTTTACAGGAGTCGATTCAACACCTGCGGAGTCACAAGAAGAAAGCCTATGTAGCTTTCTTGGACGTCAAGAAAGCATATGACACAGTTTGGCATGAGGGACTACTTCTGAAACTCCTGCAATTCAACTTCCCCCGTTACATCTGGTCACTCCTCCATAACTGGTACACTGGATGCACCTCCTCAGTCCTGTGGAACTCACATTTCTCCCGATCCTTCCCAATCCGCCAGGGGGTGCGGCAAGGCGCAGTTCTTTCACCATTTCTGTACACAATCTTCGTAAACGACCTCCTGGTACAGCTATCCTCCTCTGGGCATGGAGTCAAGATTGGTGACATCTTCTGTGGAGCTCCCATGTACGCGGATGACCTAGCTCTCATAAGCGATTCTGAGACAGGTCTCCAACACATGCTGGATATAGTGTCACTGTACGCTGCTAAATGGAACTATGAACTGAACGCTAGGAAATCGGCAACTGTGGTGATTGGAGAATCCAAAAACTCGAGAGATCTACTCCGCCAGTCAAGAAGATGGTATGTCTCTGGAGAGATAGTGCCCGAGAAAGACATCTACCACCACCTAGGCATCCTCCGCTCAGTGTCGGCATCCACTCTCCAACGAACTACTGAGCGATGCAGTGCAGGTAGAAGTGCATTTTTCAGCTTGAATGCCATTGGGGCCCGCTTCGGTTGCCTACACCCTGCAACAACTCTCCGGCTCTACAAGACCTTCTGCATACCTATCCTCCTGTACGGATCTGAATTATGGCACATCACCAAGACAGAATTGCTCCTGCTCGAGAGAGTCCATCGAAGAATATTGAGAACACTTCTCGGCCTCCCAGTCCGCTGCAGCACCAAGGCCCTTCTCCACATCTTGGGAATTCTCGATGTCAAGGCCCTCATCCACCAAAGACAGATGAACTTCCTATTCTCCTTCTCACGGTTACCCTCCGACTCACTCCCTGTCCAGCTACTGCGCATACGTCTGGAGAACCCACCACCAACTGGGTTGATCCCCACACTGCAGAACACCCTGGCTCAGTATGGATTCCCCCCTACCAACATCATACTTGCTGGCCATTGGAGCCAAGGTGGGTGGAAGAGGACTGTCAGACGTCTGCTGCTGGCTGAGCAGTATGCAGACTTCACCTCTGACTGCAGTCACCTCCCTCTCTCTGAATGTGCTGAGCTGAAGCTGGGCAGGATCATCCCCCACCTCTTAGTCTGTCGCGGGTTCCCACGTGCCACGAAACTGAACATAACGCGAATCCGATTGCTAGTGAACTGCCATGGTCTCGGGACAGATACATGCAGATTCCGGAACAACGTCTCAGACCCAACATGCAAGCTATGCGGATCCGGACCAGAAGACACTACTCACTTTATATCTCACTGCCCCGCCCTCTCCTCTGCCCGTATTCTCCCGCCTCTGCTGGCGGCCTCCGACCTAGCGCCGTTATTAGACTCAGACCCGAACGGTTTTGCGGAACACATCCTGGGAATTCGCTGGATCGAGGATCCGCCACTTCAGAGAGAGATCGTTGTGTTTCTACATCGTCTACACTCCGAGCATCACCGTCAACTACTCGCCCTCATATAATTGCCTACCCCATAGGCTACTCTCCTTCAGTGGAGGTTACAAAGAAGAAGAAGAAAAAGTCTCATAATTAGGGTCATGTACCTTACATACCACTGTAGTCAAAGGAGACAACAAAAGAGAGCAGTACCACTCCATATATATTATATATAATATTAGACACCTTGTTACACACTGCTTGATGGCAAACCCGTGGCACCGAAAACTCCAGGAAGTGTCAACTATGACATCCAACTGCACTCAATCTTATAATGCTGTGGTCTTGGCCCTCCAGATTAGCCAATCGCAGGCATTTAAAAAAACACATAAGAGCAGTAAAGCACTGAGCTAGTGTCATAAAGTGCAGCTTCTGTGGACTGCACACTGACAGTTGAGTTGTTGTTCAAACATGCTAGTCAGCGTGTATGTATCTTCTTCAATATTCATGCGTTCTTGATTGACAGATCAACAAACGTGACCAGCCACCAGCACTCAGAAAGAACTACACCACGAGAGTGTCACTCCGTGAGACGATGCAGAGCAAAGAGAAGTATCGGGACCCAAACATAGCTGTTGGGTTCATACATAATAGTTTGTGTGTGCAGATCAAAGGAACCGCCAGTTCTGTTTCATTGTGCAGAAAGGTTTTCAATGGCGCAGTGAGATATAACAAAATATGTCCCATGCGCAGAGAGGCTTACAGTTGTTTGTCTGTCTGTCAGTCAGTCTGTCCCCCGCTATTCTGGCACTACAGGCTACGATGCAGCAAAAGAGAGATACCAACAACATTAGTGCTGTGTAGGCATAAAAATTAAAATGGCGATTTTCCTGAATTAACCAGTTACATATGATGTAAAACATGGTTGAAAAAGCGTACATGCTAATGAGCATTGGCTTACCTTCACCGGTGGGTGATTGCCCGTCAACACACGGTTGGAGGCACAACGTTGCTTGGAGGACAAGTATGGAGTCCAGTGTTGCTCTGAATGCTGCTCACTGACGCTGCTAACCCGTTTTAGAGCTAGAAACTGACATCCACAGCGACCGCGTGGACTAAACAAGCACATCAAGTAGAGGTACATTTTGCACATGCGTAATACGTATCTATCCTAAAGCTGGCACCTAGGGTTGCCATTTTTGTGTTTTCATTGCAAACTGTCATTATTAACCCTCGGTGCGCATGTGCAGCGAGGGTTACGGTACTTAGTTTGTAAGTGTGTCCGTCTGTCCGTCTGTCTGTCACCACATTTTCTGTGACTGTGCGCAACGAGATAACAAAATATCGATACCAACGGGTTCGTCGCTACACTGGCTTCATTTTTAAAAAGGCGATTTTCGTATAACTGCTTCGTTCAAAAGTTATGGTGTGAAAAGCAAGTGAACAAGCCAATTTGCAAATTAGCACGGGCTTACGTACGTACCTCGACCGTGTCCACAGGCTCTGTGTATCTTGCAGGCACAAAAAGTCACAATGAAGGGCATGTATCGACTCCTGCATGTTATCTACTACTGTAGCTAGCCCGTGCCAGACTCTCCGCAAGCTACTAGCGGGGTACCACGAGTAAAGGCATACAAAGCCCAGGCCATCAATTAGTGCTACCGTGCATGCGCAGTTTGCCGAGGGTTTGCACTTTAGTGCTTTTCATTTACTATGGTACAGTTACTGTCATGCATAGATTCCCCTGCGATAACTCTTTCAAAAACTGCCAGTATAGCGGTAAACTGGCTCTTCTCGCTTTTGGCCAGTTTGTTGGTTTTAGTGGGAGAAAACGAAATGAAAGGTAATGCATAAAAAACCAAGAACCATAACATTGGTAAAGGTTGAATAAAAAAATAAAGTTACAAACCCGTCATATGTCAGGTGCTTTACACATTCTCCACCGTCACTCTCGTTCCATATGGCCCACACCTCACTGTTAGTACAACACATGTCCACTAAGTTTCTCTCCTGAAGAAGTATATACAAAACCATGGCAACACAGTCACAGATTGGATCATTCTTACCATAATGCATGGGAAGGAGGAGATGTGCTCTAAGTGAAGTTGCCGGTCTACCACCAGTAGCTGAAACACTGAAACCTAAAAAAAAATGGATTGCTTCCACGCAACATTCATACACACACATAGACATATCACCTCTCCAATAATGCACTTCGAGCTGTTTTACATGCACAGCAGACTAGGGTAAAAATTGACTATGCTTGTGCCTAGTTTCGTGCCAACGTTGGGCCTAGAACTTGGCACAGACAGGCCTACCTATTAAAAAAATTGCCTTATTCTCCTATGATGTATGGTACGTAGAATGCACAGAAAGCTACTGCACATAATGGTGATGTATCGTTCACTCCCGAATTTCTCACACCACAAATCTTAATGGTCACTTTCACCTGTGATCCAACATTAGTCTCAATGTACACAGCAAAACGCAAAGATGTTCCAGTAGATTCTGCTGCTTTCCTTAGACACAAGTTAACACCTGTAACACAAGTAGCACAGACACTGTACATACAATTATTGTATGCAGGAGAGAAATTAGACACATTAAATAAGCACTTACAAGGCTAGGTTGCTGACAAAAAAGAATCAATGCCATGTCAAAGACAACGTAAAACACAATTGCATACACACACATCCTCGCATGTTGTACTAATTGCATTTCTGGTTTCAGAACAAAGCGGTGCTCATGAATACATAATAACCCACACTGTTCACCTACCAACCTTGGCATTCTTAATTTGACTTGTTTGCTTTACCCTGCCTTTCTACTTCGTAGTTGTTGACATATGCATACACTAGCTTGTTCGCTATCAACCTAAGCCGTGCAATAACAAAACGTGTCCTAATCCTTGGTACTTATGAAGTTCAAAAACAATGAAACAGACACACACAGGTGAGTGAAGATTCAGATTCAGTATCTTGAACCAGATATTCTTCCAGGTCACAGGTCATTATACACTCTGCTGGCTACAAAGAGGAAACACAATTGCTCTTGATCAAGATACTACGATCATGTTCAAGCCAACCTCAGCTGCCCATAGTCGGAGGTGAATATCACGACACAGAGCAAGGACCACCGTGTTGCCACCAAAGGAGTGCATCACTATACTCATCGGACAATCTTCTGCTGGGCCAGCTCCCCTAAAGAGAGAGTGATATGCATTTCCTTAGTATTACGTACCATTAAGTACTTTATATGCAAGTTTTCATGCACAGCTGCTAAGAACTATTGACGCAATAGGTGGAAATGTAACAGAATTCGACAACATAATAATAATGTCCTTACAGACATCTACGCAAAAAGTGTACATATTCTTCACAGGAACGTTAAAACATAGCAATTGACTTCATAGCGGCAAAAGCCATCTAGTCCGGGTGTAACAGTACGTTTCCTCCAGTTCATAGAAAGCTTCTTGGCCTAGGAACATCATATAGAGACAGATGGGAGGTGTGCCATCCAATGAAAAAGTAGTGTAGAAAATAACCCTCCACAAGAACAGCTATATCTCTGCAAACAAACAGGCTACCCTGGCTATAATTTCAATTAAGGTACAAACTCTTGAAATCATACCGCAGGCATGGTCACATTAATATTTTTCATATAGACAGGGTGAGTCTCCAGTGCATTTCTTGTATAACTGTTGCAGTCTGCACCTTGCTCTTGGGTGTAATTGACTTGTGTTTGCTTTGCTTTGCCGTTCTACCTCACTACCCACAGTTTACACATGTACCATATGTAGCTGTGGCATCTCCAAATAAATGTTTTGGTCCCTCCTAAAAAAACAGCTAGGGTACGGGAAGTTTTGCAATAAACAACGTACATTATTGGTAGTCACATTAATAGAACTAGGCTCTAGAATATGTACGAGAGTATCTGTACATACAGGTGATCAAGTCACATTTGGAAGTTTTCTGTCAGATCACATTACTGCGTAGAGAGACCTTACAGAAGGTCTCGCAGTAAATCCGTGAGATCAAGCATAATACGTAAACGTAGAGCAAAGATGTCGTCCACGGGGCCTTTTAAACTATATCACTGAAAACTGATACCAATATTGATGAACAGGTAAACACAAAGACACAAAAGTAAACCACGTTCTGCAACCATCGTTGCACATGGAAATCTTAGCAAACATTATATCATAAAAACAACTTACCTAAATGCAGACGGAACAACACTAGCCCATAGTTTGTTGATCACAGAAAATTGCCTCAATTCTGTCCTCACTGGTAGGCCTGGAGAATAAAGAGTCTAATTAAATCAGGCCAAATTTACAAATAATCATTATATATACAGTTAAAATGAAAAGCACTAAAGTGCAAACCCTCGGCGAACTGGCGTATGCGCGGTACCGCTAAGGGGCTATTGGCGTTTACTCGCGGTCTCCCGCTAGTCGGAGAGTCTGACACGGGCTAGCTACAGTAGTAGATAGCATGCGGGAGTCGATACACATCCTTCGCTGTGGCTTCTTGCGCCTCCAAGGTACACAGAGCAAGCGGATCAGGTCGAGGTGAGCCAGCATACTGCACGCATGCGCACCGCTTATTGATGGGTTGGGCCACGCAACGCTGTCCGCGACCGTGTCAGTTTGTCGCTCTTGAACGCAATCGTTTCAGCAAAATCGCCATTTTATTTGTCTAGCCCATGTACCGCTAAAGCTGTTGGTATCGCTCATAAGCCGCCACGTAGCCTGTAGTGCGAGAATAGTCGTAGACAGACGCACAGACAGACACACAGAACGACTACCGTAACCCTCGCTGCGCATGCGCGCCGAGGGTTAATCACCTACAGAACCAGTCAAAGAATGCACAGTATTTCAAGGTGATGTACGTGGGCAAGCATGTTTTCATCCCGTGACTAAGAGCAGTGTGAGCTACTGGGTCTACGGAAAAGCATCATCTTCCTTGGGTGACTTGCACCGGATGAAGTGGTCGGGGCTATGGTCTCCACACTATGGTGGGAGATTAGTGTCAAAATTACGCTCACCAACGTTCATTAAAGATTGTCGCAATACGTACATTTGGGTGGTACCCAGTTCTCATTTGGGTCCACACACTTTTTATTTGGGTACCCAGTTTTCATTCGTGTATACACGCACACTTTTTTATATTTGGGTACCAGAAGTCCATGGTGTTTGACGAGTTTGCAGACTCTGAGGAGGTCCATACAGAACTTCCAGGCACACCCAAACTACACTCTGAAGGAGGGTATGTGACATTTTCTTCACATAATCAATTTATTTACTGTGACTTAAATATGAACTCCTTCGTACCAGCGAGAGCAACACACATAGACTGGAAGTCATACCACCTCCACAATCAGGGTACACTGTTGCATACCTGAAGAGTGTAACTGATCAAGCCAAGGTGTATGTGAGACCACTACCAAAGGACCTAGATGAATCTCCCGCCGCAGAGGAAGAGACAGTAAGGATTTACACCTCTCGTTGCACTGTAACTTTTATTCACACTCATATAAGCAATAAGTTCTGTCCAAAGGAGACATGCCAGAAGTGTGGTGTTTCTCTTCCTCGGAGCCAGCTCAGAAACCACATCAATGTCTGTGGAAGTGATGAAGAACGGAGTGTTCTTGATTTGACACCAACACCACCATCTAGCACACCTTCACCTTCCTATTATTCCCTTTTGACCCCTGTCAAAAGAGGAAGGTAATACCCTGCTCTTCTGACAACAGGACAAAAACTGTCAGGTATATACAGTGGTCTAGGGCATGGTATAGGGGTGTGGTCTATGGTTTTCTGGGTTTTCATAGGCACAAGTAGCCTAGCCGCTAGAATTCAGTGATCACAGCCAAATAGGGGTTGAAGTAATGCCTTTGTTGTGGCCTGCTTGAAGAGGTGTCCTTCTTACATTTTTATAGCAACGTCCTGCTGAAAGCGTGTACCAAAGGAGTCTGTGAGGTCATCCAGGTAAGAAGCTGGTGAAATTACACAATTCAGCTTCCTGTGTGCTATATACTGAAACCCTCTTTTGTTGTGATGGTCAGAGAAGACTACAGCAGTCTAACCCACCTCTAAGTGATGATATGACTTCATCCTTCATGAAATTGTGAGAACAATAATGTTTCCTAAATATAGGTTACACTACACGCACGAGGTGGTTTAGTCGATATACACTAAAACTCCGAGTGGGTGTAGTGTAACCGGTTTGTCCCACAGAACACGCACATAAAACTGGTTTTGAAAGAATTTTGAGTACACGGTCACGATCATGGACGCTGCTGCAGATGAGCATGAGCTCTTTGATATACTAACACAGAATTTGGTTTATTCCGGGGCTGATTGCGATGATGACCTCCCTGAGCTAGATGAGCTCTTCTCCCAGGCGCCGCTTCCGTCGGATATTGATTTGGGGCTGCCGCAAGATCCATGGCTGAATTCATTGGTCCAGGGGACCCACGAGATCTGTAAGGAGTCGGATGCGCAGGCTGAAACTCAACGGCCCAGTACATTTGGTCCCCTAGTGTCGGAGTCTGATATAGCCGGCCGGCAAAAGGCATAGGTACAAGCAAACACCAGAAAGAATAGTAATTGGGCATTGAATGTATGGAGGGATTGGGCAGAGTACCGTAAGAAGCAAAATCCTACGGACGCCCCGACCCGGGTTATGATACCCTGCTGTTCTTTCTTAGGGCCTGAAACGGTTATTGCTGCTTCGGTAGGAACGCTGCAAGTGGCGATATTTTCTAAGACGCAGCATTTTTATACTGCGAACGTGTAATCTGCGCATGCGAGCAGCATTTCAGAGATAGATATGATATACATACTCACTTATAGAGACATATTCATATCTGCAATTACTACAGCGGCTCTTATCTCCACGGCTCTCAACTCCACGGTGGCTTATCTCACGGCAGCTCTTATCTCCACGGCGGCAGGAGATGCTCTTATCTCCACGGCAGGAGATGCTCTGGAAGAAAGGTTTGCAGGGAATTCATTCACCGCAGTCACTGGTCGATACTATGGTATTCATGTCAGGGCTCTACTTTGCATTGAGAAGCGGCGATGAGCATAGAAATCTATTTTTTAGCTCAGTGGAGCTAGTTGAAAAGGAGGGAAGCATTACGTATCTGATTTACACTGAAACTGTCTCTAAAAATAATCCAGGAGGATTAAAACACAGGAAGGTGGAGCCGAAACAGGTCCCTTTGATTTCTAGGGCTTCTGTGGTACAAGGTGAAGTTTAAGTACCTCACCCACCCTTTTAGAGCTGTGATACTAAAGCAGACCACAGCGCCACTGAAGATGTAATGGTGGCTCATGTTGTCAACGAGAGTGCTCGTGAGAGAGATTCGCCTGATGTCATTAATCTTTCTGATGCATCGGACGATTTGTAAGTTATTGGCATGACTACTTTTGTTACTTTTTATTCTTTCCTTCAGTTCACCGAAGTCCTTGAGTGGTGTCATATTACACCAACAAATCAAGTTGCACTCTGAAACCCACGAGTATCACATCCGGAGGAGTGAAGTGTTTCAAGATCTATTGAGGGACACACGTAAAAACGTCGTATTCTCCGTTGAAGCTTGTGAAGACGTACTTCGTTGGGGGGTCAGGGAAAGATACTGGCGAGTTAACGCGAGAAATGTGGTCTCTATTCTCCAGGAGGAGTCGTTGTGCGAAGGAAAGGCTGATCGTTTGGTTTTAGATGCGACGAAGTTACAGGTAATATGCATTATAATTTTCAGTGCTGGCAGACACTATTTAGGGATGGCAAAGGTCAAATCTCACGCTTGCTTGGTTTTAAATCTGGTCGCCCCCTGTGTACGGTGGTAATGTGCATCCGCGTGCGTCCACTGTGCCGAGGGTTTGCAATTTACCGCTATTCATTGTGTTCATTTAGGATGGTGTGTTCAGAAAAGTAGGAATGCTAATGGGGATCTCGGTAATTCAGGGTGGATCAGGCTACCCTTACTTCGCTCTTTCAACGTTTTCGTATATTTCTGGTGTGGATACCTGCTCTATAGTTGCGACTCGGGATGAGATACCAGACCCTGAAGTTGAGGAGGCTTTACAGAAGGTAATTAACATGGCTGCAGTATGGTGTGACAATAAATGTAGTATTCGTTTCAGATCACATCTGGGGGAGATGATGACAAACAGCTACAGGATGTAGCACAGAGCCAATTTGATATGTTGCTTGTTTGCGGCTACACAAAACCGATCGTGCATTTGACACACAAGGATATTCCTGGGATAATAGAATGTGTTACGCTCCACACAACTATTTTGAAGGTTTTCTTTCAGGAGTGTCACACTCTTTCAGAAAATTATTAGGTAAAAGCAGAGTTAGATGAGCTAGTAAAGGGTCAACAGGATTCCGGAGTTCTTGAAGGGATACGCAGGTTTCCAGATCTTTCCGCCTTCTCTTTGTGTTTAAAGACCAAGAAAGGCTAACTGCAGGTATCATAAATAAGATATGCATGGCAGTGGATAATGTGCTCTGCAGAGAAGGTGATGCAAAAGCGTGTGTACTCAGAAAGTGGTTCTTCCAATCATGTAAAGGAGCAAGGCACATACATACATTTCTGTGATTTTTTAGAGGAATTGGAAGGTAATCTAATATCACAATTTATGCTCTTTGCTTTGGTGCACTCACTTCAGTTTTCTGTTTTGCTTTGTTAAAAGCATCACATTTACATAGAGTGAACATACGAATGTGCATAGGAAGATGATTGAATGTTCACGAACATTGCCACTTTTAAATACCATGACACAGACATTGATAGCATGCTGGAATACATGGGGAACTATATTTGGACCTACGTAAGAATGTGTATACCCAAATAAATAACGTCAAAAGTGTGAAAACAGGTACCCAAAAATTTAAAGTGTGCATCCCCAAATGAGAACTGGGTACCCAAATAAAAAAGTGAGCACCAAAATGAAAACTGGGTACTCAAAAATAAAAGGGGGCATACCCAAATGAGAACTGGGTACCCAAATAAAAAGTGTACTTGCCTGATACCCAGGATCATACAGTATGCGTCAAAAAAAAGTTTCCAATATCGTGCAGTTTCGTTTCTGAGAACGGCAATTATCATTCAATACGTTTGCAGTTTTTGACAGCCGTGGCGTTCCGTTTCGTGTTAGCAAGTGTTATGTTCCGTTTCGTTTCGTTTCTTTTCTGCATTATAATGCTAAGCGTACACAGCGCGGTGCAGAGAAAGTGAAACCGACCAATGCCGTACTCCTACTACCTCCGGCATAGAGTGCTTGTACACCACTCAGTATGCAGACGCTCTCTCCGACGAAGGACTTCACGCAACCAGTCAAGGAATCGCGAAGTTCCTTCGTCGTGTAGAGGAGACGGGGAGCCTAGAGAGACAGCCAGGGAGCGGCAGGCCTTCCAGCATGACATAACAAATGCTGGCGCTCGTGGAAGAGCATATGAGACGCGATGACGAGACAACGGCGCAGCAACTGCTCGCGCTCCTCCACCGCCACGGCTACAACGTCTTGCCGTCCACCGTTCTCCGCAGCCGTTCCTCGCTGGGATGGACGTTTAGAGGCAGTGCTTACTGCCAGATGATACGAGAGGCAAACAAGGCCAAGCGGCTTGATTTCGCCAGGCGGTACCTCCACAAGGCAGAGAGCGGCTTCACTGACGTCGTGTACACAGATGAAACGTCCATTCAGCTAGAGACACACCGTCGCTTCTGCTGAAGGAAACGTGGCGAGCAGCCCAGACCCAAACCGAAGTAGGTAAATCTTACTACTGCAGTTGCATTCACATCGCGTAATGTACTCGTAGCGGGGAAGGCCTGGGAACAAGGCTATACAGTATGCTGGTACAATGCTTCATTCTCCCAATGGCAGCTAGTATAATTATAGAGTAAACAGAAACCACAAGGGCACGGGGTTCTTGACACACAATACTAACTACAGTTGCTATTTTTTCCTACACAGACCAAAACATCCAGTGAAGGTGCATGTTTGGGCTGGGATCAGCCTCAGGGGACGCACTGGAGTGTGTATCTTCGAGGGGATAATGGACGCGGAGCTGTATATTACCTTTCTACGACAGACTCTTCTACCGTTTCTCCACGAGGTTTATCCTGCAGGCCACAGGCTAATGCAGGATAACGATCCTAAGCATACCTCGCGACGGGCACAGGAGTTCTACGAAGAGGAAGGTATCAACCGGTGGCGGACCCCACCAGAGAGCCCAGATATGAATCCAGTTGAGAATCTCTGGCATGAAATGAAAGAACATCTTCGCATAGTGGTGAAGCCACGGACCAAGCAAGAGCTCACCCGCGGGATTCAGGAGTTCTGGGAGACAGTGGACGTTGCCAAGTGTACCCACTACATTCGTCACCTACGGAAGGTCTTCCCACGTGTGATTGAAGAACAAGGAGGCCCCTTCTCTTCCCCCCACCGTTCTCAACCTGCCCACTTTCTCCATCATTTCCTCCCGTTCCATCTTTCTCCCCCACTGCATCAATTTCCCCCACTCCATCTTTCTCTCCCACCACATCAATTCCTTCTCTCTTTAACATCACATCAACTTCCTCCATTCCATCTTTCTCAGACATCACATCATTCTTCCCCTGCTCACCACTGCTTTCACTAGACTCCCTCTCTCTCATCATTTCATCCTTAGTGCCTGAAGTCCAAGAGTATCCATGTATATGCGTACGTTCATTATTGCAGTCAGTCTGTGTGTGTGTGTGCATGTGTCCGTCCGTCCATCTGCGGTAACCGCGGCAACTCTGAGCGTGAAACGTGGACATATTATCAAGTAGGAGGCATGCATGGTAAAATAAGATTCTGGAGCAGAGAAGGCCGGGGAAGCTGGTGAAACGGACAGCTGCTGAGGTGAGTGTGCGTCAAATAGAGATCGCGGACGTAGATGCTTTGCGCGTGTGGAGAAGATTTGCTGGTCTGCCAGTATTGATGGTAAAGTTGAGTAGGAGCGAGATTGCCGGTGAAGTGAGAGCCAGGGAGCGAATCTGTTCAGTGAAGGAGTCACTGAGGTATAACCATTGGCTGCTGAATGTAGGCTCTAATAAACTACTATTGGAGCTCCATAATCACCAGGGGCGAGGGTTATGCACTTTCAAGTGCTTTTCATTTGCACTGTAACGTTTTTCAGACATACCGGCTGCAACTACAAAACCATCGTAATATCCCACTCCAACTTTCACCCTAGACACTTCACCAACTTGATACGAACCATCTACTCTCCGCCTCTGGACCACTTCTGGACCTTCAATTCTAACTCGTAATAATTTGTCTAACATTGTTGTGTTCATTCTATTGCGAAGTTCTGTTTTAACCCTGTTCATTGCACTGAAACTGTCAGTGGTTGATACTGGCAACACCAGTGCATATATCATGAGTTGAGCCACGAGGGGGGAAAGCTCTCTTGTGCTGTTAATCGAGAGCACTTTTTCTGCCAGCTCCTGCATAGAGTTGCATCCTTTCAGCACTGCATGCTTCTCTGCAAAAGAAATGAATTGGCTGTACTCTTTTGTACAGCATTCCTTGCTAATTCCCATCGGCCCTCCATCCGCTGAGTAGTGGTTCAGTAGTACCTCCAAGTGTTCCTTGGCTACTTCATTCTTTCCAAGAAGTCCAGAGGGATCTAAGACACTGAACGCTTCCACCACGTCACGTTTTGGAAATCGTTCCATGAGATTAGCTAAAAGGGCTGATGTACATTTACTTCATATTTCTCTGGCTCATTTGCTCGAACATTCACACATTTATTTCCTTTTGCAGGTGGATGTTCATCACAAAATTCAGTGTCAGGTGGGGTTTGATGCATTTCTTCAACCTCCACGCAGGTCTTATCTATGAGTTGAATGACTTTTGTTTTAAATTCTGTTGGTGATCCTTTTTGCAGCTTTTCTATTGTTGTAATGGTAGAAATTAAGAGGGGGTTAATAATCGTAAAATCTATGTTAGCCCTTTGAAATGCCATTGACAATCTATTTACCGCTGTAAGAACATCATTAAGAAGTAGCAGAGATGCGAAAAAGCTGTATCGTGTAGCCACCTTGTACAAGCCCAGAGCAAGGCACTAACAGAAGCTTTGTGAGAGAGCCACCTTGTATCTACCCCTTTTAGCGTTTTCAATTCGGGGAGAGACATGGCTTCCTGGATTAGCTTTAGGCCTGCTGCTCGCGCAGGGGAATAATGGGAAATTTTCCATAAGGCGAGAAGATATTCCTTCATTTTCTTCAGATACGGCACTTCATTGCTGGCTTGCCCAGTGGCCAGGGCCAGACGTGACATATGCAGTGTACTGGGATAATCTGAGCATTCAATTCACACAACCTAGCAGCAACTACTGAATGACGACCGGTCATGACGGACACACCATCACTGCCGAAGGAAGACAACAAATCGATGCTCAACCCAACCGACTGAAGGTAAGCAATGAGAGCCTGTGTACTGGTACAAGCCTTCCCATCAGGTAAGTCCACGACTTTTAAATCTTGTTTAAAGTTTCCCTTCCACAACAGTTCGACCATACAGCACTAGTTGTTTCTGGACGCTAATATCAGTGGACTCATCGACCATAATGCTAAAAACTCTGCAATTCTTCATGGCATGCAAGACAGCTTCATTGACAATAGCATCTATTATCTCCAGGAACTCTCCCACGATCTGTGGAGAGGTATATTTGGCATTGCGCCCAACTTTCAGCGCTTCAAAGTAACGGCAACCAAAGCTTTCAGCAAATGTGGATATGTAGTTGTATGAGAAATCTCGTGTTTGCATAACCAATATATGCATTTGCAGCACCCTATCACTGCCTGCATTTCCGCTGTCTCGGCATCTTTAAATTTACGAGGGATGCCACCACAAGATGCTTTTGCTGCCGCTACAACAGCCCCCCTGTGGATGGCACTGGACTCATGCTTTATTTACTTTATCTCTTCCTAGAGAAAAACAAGGGTTGATTGTCCAACTGCACTTCCTCTTCCGAGGCGATTTCCCGTGGTTTGCACACAATTTACAGCGCATACCTGTTTTTCCATCTACTTTCACACTTTCTAGCCACGTAAAATCCTTCTTCCATGCGAGATTGAATCCACTAACAGTGTGTTTGACTTTTGACCGTCGGGCTTTCTTGGTCACGGGCTCTGTCACGGGCTCGGACTCCGAGTCGTCTCCGCGAACTGCACGATTTATCCGCCGATTCTACACTCGACGGCGCAATGGAGGAGCCCTGAGCGCTGCTGGTCGAACTGAAAAAACCGTCAATAGTTCGCTGGTCGTGATGCGAAGACATCTTCCTGTTGCTACATGTGGCATTTCTGCTTGCGCAATAAGGGCTTGGGCCAGGGGGGCGGGCTGCTATAATAGGGCGGCGGGGCCGTTTTTATAAGGGGCGGGTTCAAATCTTAGGGGGGTGCCCCACCCTCTCATGTCACTTTAGCTCAAACCCTGATAGGTACTAGAATATGGGGGAAAACGGGAATCGTTGAATTACGTAGTTTGCCGTAAAACAGCTGCTACTACAACAATACTACGTGCGTGATAAGGGTCGTTTTCTCAGAGCCTATCACATATTATCAGAGTCTTACAAGTCTGTTAATATGATGCATATCACATAGGTGAGTTGCGTTCCGTTATGCACTCATAATTCGTCAAAGAAGCATGCACTCAGTTTGGTCTACTGTACGGCTTGGTCATAGATGAATACTAGAAATCAGAAACCCGAGACGCTGGAATGGAGCTGAGTGCAGCGAGGGTGCTACATAGCCCTAGTCTTCACCAAGGAATCCAGCGTTTAACACCATGGTCACGAAATCAATTTGCATCCCTGGCAGTCGGAGGAAGACCAACTTTAGGAGAAGGGGTAGTTATGAAACCACAATCTTAAACACTTCTGAATACAGTTGAGCAGTCTGGTGGAAGAATTACCTATGTCCACTAATAGGGTATATTACAGTTTACTAGCTATTCAAGGGTTGCACGCTCAACCTATTCTTGGTGATATGCTCGGAGCCTGCTAAATACGCCCCCGCAAGTTAAAGGTCAAAGGTGGCGCATTGTTTGCGCATGCGCATACGCTTGACGTTGTTGTTTCGTTTGTGTGGGAGCAAGAAGGGCACTTTGCAGGCACGAGACACGGCGCGCAGGCATGGACGCAGCCTCCAGCCCAAGTAGTGAGCCTCGCCCTGGTCCAAGCGGACTCTCCATTCACGCCACGGTGGCACTCACCATTGAATGTGCCGGGAATGGCCGTTCATCTAACGGTTCGAGCGAAACCCCTCAGCGACCCAGGAAAAGGCCACGGAGGCCAGAGGCTTGGAAGCGTACTGTGGCCAAAGCCAAGAGAGCGCGGGGGGAGGAGTACGTGTCCCCATCCACAGGAAAACGGTCGCGGCCAGGACGACTGGACCACCGTGCAGCTGTAGACAGAAATGCTTCGAGCGTTTCAGCCAAAGAGAAATGGCCGACGTCCTAGATTCCTTCTACGATCTCGAGGACAAAGAGCTACAAGATGCTCATCTTTTTGGGCTGATCCGACCCAACGCGGTCAAGAGGCGCCGTCCTCGAGCCGGCGGGAATACTTCGAGGCTAGCGACGTACACTTACACGGTAAGTCTATTGGTTAGCAGCCTGGGATGATGCCACAGTGTAACCATTGATGCTACTTGTAAAACACTGGGGCGGAAGGCTGCTGCAACGGAGGGGCATTAAATAGAACATGGCTCGTTGTGCCATCGTGAACATAGAGCTCTTTCTCTTCTCCCTCTAGGTTCGCAGTGTTGGGAAGACCGAAACAGTCTGCCAAAGGGCATTTGCATCTCTTCACGGTATCTCAATTGGTCGTGTCCGTCGAATTGCGAAGGCTTCTGCAACAGCAATCTGCGCACCAAAAGACAAACGTGGACAACACCGTACTCGTCCGTTGGTTACATCTGCTTCAACTAAGATGCAAATCGAGGCGCATATCAGATCTTTTCCTGTGATCAAGTCCCACTACAGTAAACAACGACGTAAGTATCTCTCACCATTGCTCTCAATCGCAGAGATGCACCGTCTTTACATTGACAAATATGAGCAGGGGGCTGACAAACCATCTGTTTCATATTCGTGCTACGCTAAGGTGTTCAATACCAAGTTCAATCTTGGATTTGGACAGCCTCATACAGATACATGCCCTACTTGTGAGAAATTAAAGAATGAACTTGCCTCTGCTGACGTATGCAGGCTAGCAACGATCAAGAATGAGCAGAAAGAGCATCTTCATACAGCAGAGCAGTTCTACAATAGCTTGCGATTGAATACAAGCTTGGCTAAACAAGATACTTCAGTTCAAACGCTCACGTTCGACTTTCAACAAAATCTGCCGCTTCCACATCTCCCAGTGGGGGATATGTTCTATATGCAGCAGTTATGGATGTATATCTTTGGCATCCATAGCTGCAGCGACAATCAAGTTAAAATGTATTGTTGGCCGGAAACCTTGGCGAAAAGAGGAAGTGACGAAGTTGTCTCTTGCTTACATCATTCCCTATGTATAGTCCCTGAAGGTGTTACCACCCTTTTTCTATTTTCTGACGGATGCCCCGGTCAGAACAAGAACAGTAATGTCATGCACTATCTTTACACATTAGTGCATACAGGGAAGTTTTCTAAAATCACACATGTATTCCCTGTCAGAGGGCACAGTTTCCTTCCAAATGACCGTGACTTCGGTAGAACAGAAATGAAGAAAAGAAAGCAGGAACGGATATATACATGTGAGCAGTGGATGGAGGTTATTAGAAAAGCACGGATACGAAAGCCGTTCGAAGTGGTGGCATGCAACAACACAATGTTTCTTGACTGGTCTGCCCATTTCTCTCAATTTTTTAAGAAGGTTGTTAAGGACAACACTAAAAGGCCACTACACATCTCGCGGGCACGAGTCATCGAGTATTCCAATGCACATCCTACTGAAGTATGGATTAGGTATGTGCCAGAAGGAGAATGGTACAAATTCTCGATCGTGAAACGCAATGCAACACCACACCTCCCAGAACCAGCTAATGCTAAAAAATACACAGCAGCAGTTCCACTGAAAGATAAGAAAATTAAAGATCTACGGAAGATCGTAGACAAGTATGTACCCCTGCACTACAAAGGTTACTATGCACCATTTCTAGACAGTGAATCTTCATCTGACGATGCTGACTAAATCATTTTTGTTTCATCTGTTGCCACCTTTTCCGTGTGTATTGAACATCATCATCCGTATATTGTACTGTGTATCATATGTGGTGTATACGAATGGAAACACTGTTCAAAGAATGCTGCTTTGTTCAAAGTTTCAACGGCAGAAAAAATTTAAACTTTTTCACTCTCTTGTGTTGTCCACGCTTGTCTTTTGGTGCGCAGATTGCTGTTGCAGAAGCCTTTGCAATTCGACGGACACGACCAATTGAGATACCGTGAAGAGATGCAAATGCCCTTTGGCAGACTGTTTCGGTCTTCCCAACACTGCGAACCTAGAGGGAGAAGAGAAAGAGCTCTATGTTCACGATGGCACAACGAGCCATGTTCTATTTAATGCCCCTCCGTTGCAGCAGCCTTCCGCCCCAGTGTTTTACAAGTAGCATCAATGGTTACACTGTGGCATCATCCCAGGCTGCTAACCAATAGACTTACCGTGTAAGTGTACGTCGCTAGCCTCGAAGTATTCCCGCCGGCTCGAGGACGGCGCCTCTTGACCGCGTTGGGTCGGATCAGCCCAAAAAGATGAGCATCTTGTAGCTCTTTGTCCTCGAGATCGTAGAAGGAATCTAGGACGTCGGCCATTTCTCTTTGGCTGAAACGCTCGAAGCATTTCTGTCTACAGCTGCACGGTGGTCCAGTCGTCCTGGCCGCGACCGTTTTTCCTGTGGATGGGGACACGTACTCCTCCCCCCGCGCTCTCTTGGCTTTGGC
Source organism: Geodia barretti (assembly GCA_030341885.1). NCBI lineage: Eukaryota > Metazoa > Porifera > Demospongiae > Tetractinellida > Geodiidae > Geodia > Geodia barretti. Next base: position 87,768 of record CASHTH010004534.1, read on the forward strand.
CACAGTACGCTTCCAAGCCTCTGGCCTCCGTGGCCTTTTCCTGGGTCGCTGAGGGGTTTCGCTCGAACCGTTAGATGAACGGCCATTCCCGGCACATTCAATGGTGAGTGCCACCGTGGCGTGAATGGAGAGTCCGCTTGGACCAGGGCGAGGCTCACTACTTGGGCTGGAGGCTGCGTCCATGCCTGCGCGCCGTGTCTCGTGCCTGCAAAGTGCCCTTCTTGCTCCCACACAAACGAAACAGCAACGTGCTGAAGGTCAAGCGTATGCGCATGCGCAAACAATGCG
>CASHTH010004535.1:0-18533 GCA_030341885.1 Geodia barretti
AGGCGTGCAGCTTTGTTGCCTCGTGTCGCGCGGGTAAAAGGGTGTGTACAGATTTCCGTCCACCCCTGCCGTCAGACGCTCGTGTCGCTGCTCTCCGTTCACTGACCACGCTTTTAGTCTATTTTTCGGCTATCTTGTCTGCAAAAAACATACCATCATGCATCTGCAGGATCACTAGCAGAAACGATTGCATCTCAGCATGGCAGAGGAGGGGGAGGGGGGAGGGGAAGAGAAATGGAGAGAGAATCTGGCGAGTGCGGTGTGTCGTGAGAAACGAGATTCGACAAAACAGACGGCTGTGGTATGGAGGCAGCGAATGGCACACTCACAAATATGACTTCTTTATGTAGTTCGATACGTATCCTCCGCTCTTTCCCTTCCTAGCGTATTACGTGAGAATATGCGCGTTTCTCACATTTCTTGCTAAATGCCACACAACGATGCACTATCCAAACGCTTTTTATATCACTTGTACCTATGCTTCTCATATATATGTGACCGTGCACGCAAAACCAACCTTACGCCGCATTTTTTGAAAGCTTGCTATTTTGGCTATTGTATATATGACGTACACAGCGAAAACCAGCCATCAGTCGGGAAATTGATTTTTAGTAAACAGCTTACAAGTCGAACACGCGAGGTAACGCGGATTCAGACTTTTTTAACGGAGAAGGACACTAGAAGCGTCGACACTCGCCGATCTCCAGATACCCGGGATTACTGCGGAGAAATTAAACAGCCTTACAAGACTTTTTTAACGGAGATGAGTCTAGAGCGTCGAACGCGAGCGCCGATCTCGCTCGCGCCCGTGAACGGCGCACTACACGGGAATGACGCGGAGAATTTACGGGCCGTCAAAAACAAACAGCCGAGGCGTTACAAACGATACTAAAAGCTATCTGCTACCTTCGTTGGGCCAGAGTAGCCTCTCCACAACGTGCGAGTCGACTTTAGGTGGGGTGTCAACGCACGACGTCTACGGCGCACGGATGCGAGAACATTCTCCGACGTAGATATGTACGTTTCACGGATCCTCGAAGGTTCCTGACTCCCGGGTACAAATACAAAACAACAAAAAAAACACCAAAAACAAAACAAAAACAAAACAAACAAAAAACCAACAAACACCAACAAAAACCACCAAAAAAAACAAAAAAAAAAAAAAAAAACACCAAAAAAAAAACAAACAAAAAAAAAAAAAAAAAAACAAAAACAAAAACCAACACCAAAAACAAAAACCAAAAAAAAAACACAAAAAAAAAAACAAAAAAAAACCAAAAAAAAAAAAAAACAAAAAAAAAAAAAAAAAACACACAACAAAAAAAAAAAAAACACCAAAACAAAAAACACCAACCATTTTTAACTATCCCGAAAAAATATATAAACTCGGAATGTATAAAAATATTTTTCCGAATTTTCCTTGTTTTCCGCTTTACTGTCACATATTTTTTGGGAACAATCTTCAAAATTAAGATTTTCAAACACGGGCAATACAAAACGCGAAATAGTTTTGTCCGCGCACGAATATGACGTCACTTTATTGGATTTTCTCCAGTTCTATCAGCCCTGTCGTGACTTCTGTGCATGGACCGTCGTGCGTGTTCGATCGTGTTTGACCGTTAAAACTCCGGCAGCTAGCCAGCTTCCGGCTCCCGTCTGTCTGTCGTATTTTTAAAAGGAGGCAGCTTACATAATCTACTCAGCAACCGCTCCAAGATCTTTTCCCGTGTGCGGAGTAAAGGAAATGGACTGATAGTCGCTGCATCTTCTTGTTGCCTAGTGTCGCGGGGGAAAAGGGTGTGTACAGATTTCCGTCCACCCCGCCGTGAGCGCTCGTGTCCGCTTCTTCTCCTGTTCACTGACGCTTATGTTTCATCGTTCATTATTTTTCGGCACTATTCTTGTACTGCAAAAACATACCCTCATGCATCCTCTGCAGGATCACTAGCAGAAACGATTGTCATCTCAGCATGGCAGAGGGTGAGCGAGGAAATTGAGAGACGAATCTGGCGCAGCCAGAGCTGGTGTGTCGTGAGAAACACGAGGTTCGATTTCGAACAAAACAGACGGCTGTGGGTAGGGAGGACAGCGATTGGCACCTCACAAATAGTGACTCTTTGTTGTAGTTCGCTCACCGTTATCCGCTCCTTCTACGTATTTAAAACCTGAGACATCTGCTCTTTGTGGATTGGTTTTTTCCTCGCTTTCCTTTTCATGCAGGATTTCTGCTTGTGCACACAACGTGTCCATATCCCAAAAACCAAACGCTTTTGATATCAACTTTTTACCTATGCTTCTCATCATATGTGACGTCGCACGCAAAACACAACCTTACGGACGAACGCCGCATATTTTTGTGAACTTTGCTAATTTTGTATATGTGGTTCCGTAAAACAGCGGGTACCGCGGACGTCCGACTGTCTTCGACGTCCGGACCTATTTGATAGATATTCCCGTATCCTTCCTGCTCTCTTCTACGCTCTCTCTCTCTCCCGCTAGCCTATGTACTTGTTCTCCAGGTGCGCGCCTCTCGGCTGTAGGAGTCACGTGCGACTCCTCGCGACGCGTAAACGGGCGCAATACACGGAATTACGCGTGAGAAATGTAAGGGAAGGGCCGTAACAAGAAACAGAACAACAGGCGAGGTCTAAAAGCTTATCTGCCTACCTCGTTTTCACAACCGTGCGAGCGACGTTAGGGGCGTGTCAACGCACGACGTGTACGAGCGCGTATGCGGAAACAGTCTCCTACGTAGAAAATTACGGCTTTCACGGATCTCAAATACACAACAATTTTAAACGAGCACGGAAAAAGAAAAAAGGTAGAAAACGCGAAATGTGGTTTTCGCGTGTACTCGGTCGCATATTTTTGGAACATCCTTCAAAAGTTATATCAAAACGCGAATTAGTTGAATGAAATTTTTCGTATTCTTGTCCGCGACACGAATATGACGTCACTGTATTGGGCTTTTTCCTTTCCTCGTGACTCTCTCTCTCCGGTTCTATCAGCCTTGGCGTGACTTCTGTGCATGTACCGCGTCGTGTTTACAGGTAAAACTCCGGCTGTGTGTGCTGCGTGCTAGCATTCTAAACTAAGAAGCCAGCTGTCGTATTTTTAAAAGGTCGGCCGCGTACATAATCTACACAGCAACACTCCAAGTGTCGTCGGGGGAAAGGGTGTGTACAAGATTTCCGTACACCCTGCCGTGAGCGTCGCGTGTCCGCTTCTCTCGTCCTTTTCACTTTGTAGCTGGTGTCGCCACAAACATACCATCTCGTGGCCCACTCAGCGTACAAAGAAACTGAGCCAGACGGGTCTGTGGTCGTCATGAGGATCCGTATGTCCCATCTAAGTGTCACACCGGGTCACGTTCTTCACATATTTTCTACGTGTTCGGTGTTTACTGCCACGCGCATCTACACTGTTACCTGTACAAAGCTTTATTGGCACGTTTTTGCACCAGTTTCCTTACGTTTATCTAGTCCCACACTAAACGTGTGACTTTCTATGCTGGTTTCAGAGCATTATCCGACATCTGTACGTCTATTCGCCTTTGGCAAATCTTGTGGTTGTGATTGGAAATAGTGAGTTGGCGCAAATTGGAATTATTCCACGTAGTCGACGTTCAGAACACAATATTATTGTTCTTCGTTCATTTTTCACACGTTAATCTCGTTTTGAAGTTATACAGCATTTAGTAAGTCGGTTTAGTTTCTGCGTTGCCTTCCGTTTATAAATTTACACACACATACTTTGGGTAACACGTACGGAAGGATACTGGTACTTCATGGTAGTCATAGGATAGATCGTGAACGTCGACCGCTTTCCCTACGTTCTTTTTTATGTAATTTACCGGTCATATACGCATGGCATTTATAGAGAAGAAACAAACAAAAATCAAACGAGCACAAATCAAAATGCAGATGACGTAATTAAACATACCGTGAAAGGTCCGATAAGATGATAAAATGAAAAATAACGGTGTTGAAACCTCACAAAATACGTGCATCTTTAAATGCAGTGAACATGATGGAATGCCCAATGACGAGAAGCTGAAATCAATATATCGGGTGGTATGATGCTAGAGACATATGTTGAAAAACGACCATTATATACGATTAGATGTATAATGCAGTTTCTGCGTATTCTCGATGCTGTTCAATCTTTCGTTTTCAGTGTATTTTTCTTTCGTCGTTTTTCACGGCCTTTTTTATATGCTTCCCTGAATTTTCCGTGTAGTTGTTAAGCGAACGTAGTAAAACACGCGCAACACGCTAAAACCGAAATACCGGTGAAATCGCATAACAGACGCAACGTGTGAATCGACGCTATAACGGAGGCATTAGGGTGGATATGTTGGGGGTCAATTGAAATGTGCTCTTACTGTGAAATTCATATGACCTAATTAACGTAAACCGCAATACAAACGTGAAAAGCAAAATAAATGAAGAAACGCAGAGATGCAAGTGACAACTTCGTAAATGAATATGATAAACACGAGATGGTATAATTAGTAACTCTTTCGGGTCGAAAAGCGTACCGTCTTTACGCTCATTACGCTCATGCGTATTTCACGCAATGCGCAACAGCGCGTTGCACACCCTCCGCATGCATTCGCGCTATACGCAAGGGTAGACGCTCGTGGAGTTCAATAAAACACTAAACCTACTTTAAAAGATAACTCTCTAATTTTAAGCAAAAACAAAAAGCCAGTTTTCTCTCTTACCGTTCATTATGAAATTGGTATGGCACCAATTTTGTTTTTACGTTAGAGCGAAATGTAAGTGAAAACTGCCCACCCTCATTTACAATGACAATTCCAACGCATTGCATGTGATAAACGGGGCCTATTCATGCGATAAAAAGGAAAACAATAAAACGCAAAACGTGTAAATATGATGAAGAAGTGGATGAACGTAATACAAAAGCCTAACTCAACTCTATGATTAGTGAAAATATGAAATATGGAACTAAATGATGTTCTGGCGTGTAAAACGAAGAAAAATAAGTGAATATGTATTTATGTGCGAAATAAAACAAAAAGACGTATAAAACGCAGAAGATGTGGCTACATCGACCAAAACCATAATGAAAGTTTGGAATAGAGCCGGCGAAGGGTCGAGATAAGCGTTTACACGGAGTACCTACCCCGTGCGGAGCGAATCCATTCCGGGTTATATTTGCGTCCACGGCCCCGAAGAGTTAAAACGACGAAAGTGAAAAAATACGCTGAGAGGCGACGTCGATCTCCACGGGTGCGTGAACGGGGCAATCGAGGGATAAATTTAAAACAACGATCAGAGCGTAAACGGGAAAATTTGTCTTCTCGAAGGTTTGTCTCAATAAAACGTGAAATATCGAAAAATATTTTTACCGTTATTTCTCTCTTGTGCACATTGCAATCATCTACTTTTTCAAAAGTGAAAAAGCGACAAGGAACCGACACACATTGGATAATGTGTCTAATGCAAAAAAGAACGTATAATATGAAATATGAACGCAAAATAATGTTAAAAAATTCACACAAAGCCTTGAAACGCCGACTAAGTCAGGGTTTCAAAGGTTTTGTGAATTGTTCCACCTAATTTTGCGTTCAAATTTCATTTTATCACGTTCGTTTTTGGACTTGCTTTTTCACACATCCAATTATAAAAGAAAAGAATGCTTATCCAATTAACACCCACCCGAATTGTCGTTAAAGTATAAGGTGTTAATATTGAATATGAAAGTGGTGGAAAAGTAAAATAAAGCGAGAGGCATAAACCGTTAAATCGCGGAAGATTAAATATGAATGTACAAACATGTGACTTTATGTTCTGCGTCCTTAGAAAATGAGTCTCTATCCCATCATACACATATTTACGCTCGAGGGGGTGAGAAGTGATAATGAAAAATACGAGAGAAGCGCGAAATAATGTTTAATATGCGTATCAACGAATGTAAGCGAAGAAAAACGTGTAAATCTGTAAAACGAACGACTTCAAGAATGTGTGAATATAAAACTGGAATAAACAAAGCCAATAAATAGTAATAAAACGCGGAACAGAGACAACATTTCCATTTAAACGTTTTTTTGCGGTGATTTGCACCATATCATCGTATACCAACGTTCTTATTCGCTTTTCCTTTTATACTTGGGCATTAATTGGAAATCCGGGTGGTCATTGTAATCGGAAATAAGGGTTAGCACCAATTGGAATCGTGGGTGGGCATTAATTGGAATTATGGGTGGGCATTAATTGGAAATGTGGGTTGGCGCCAATTGGTATCGTGGGCTTAAAACCGATTAGCCGCGGTAGTTATGCGCATTGCGCGAAAAAGGGGTAGACGCGATATCGCGGCAGCTGTGTAGAGCGTGTAGCTCCACGAGCCACTCCTCCCTGAGCAGAGCATTTGCGGTGCCACTCCCACGTTTTACTCTAGCCTTCCCACGCAATTGACACCAAAACGGTAAGCGGATAGTATGTAACTCGGTAGAACGTTTATGATAATAAAATTTGAACGCAGAAATGGCAAAAAGAGCTAGGCTAACAAGCTGGGAGAATTATGAAGAGGAGCGGGGGGGAACATGGCACCATCAGAGAGCCCGTCATGCCCGGCAGTGATGATGAATTCAGCTGAAGACAATCATGAGAGAGCGTGTGCATGGAGGGAGATAACATGGGAACGGATGATGACACAAATGGTGTGGATACACAGAAATTGCCGCCTCCTCTTCCTAGAGACGGAGGGATTGCTCACGTTCCAGCCGTCGAGGAGCACTGGACGAGACCTCTCAATTCGTTGACAACTCCACCCTTGACCCACGTGGTAGTCCAGGGTATGATCGTCCTGACACACGTCACTAAACGGTTTGCAGACCTGAAGAGAGTTGAGTGAATGATCAAGTTTTCAGTACATGTATCAAACGTGGGATAAAGTGTGAATGGTTATTTCATACGACTTGAGGTGTACACAGGGAAGCTGGGTGACAGGGCTAGGGTCAATCGTTGACGGCTGACTTCAAGGGCAAACACCACATGGTTTTTTCGACAACTTCTGGAGGCACATATATAACATTTACCTTTGTGCTTTACCTTTCCCCAACTTTTGAGTAGCTTTCTATGAACACATGCACTAGATTCCATTCCTATACATGAGTATAGGCATACCTAGTTGTGCATACCTGGAGCATGAGTAATTTACATTCCTAAGTGTGACTGATGTAAACACATGCAGGGGTGACTCACTGACTCTGCAATCTGGTAATGTATGTGCCACCGGTGATGGTAATGTCAACAGGCTGCTCGGAGTGATGTCCGCTGACGGCTGACTTCAAGGGCAAACACCACATGGTTTTTTCGACAACTTCTGGAGGTAAACACAAACACACTATAGGCACATATATAACATTTACCTTGGTGCTTTACCTTTCCCCAACTTTTCAGTAGCTTTCTATGAACACATGCTCTAGATTCCATTCCTAGTAATTTACATTCCTAAGTGTGACTGATGTAAACACATGCAGGGGTGACTCACTGACTCTGCAATCTGGCAATGTATGTGCCACCGGTGATGGTAATGTCAACAGGTTGCTCGGAGGAGAGAGAAGAAAGGCCGTATTGATGTCCGCTGCCCTGAATCCGTCATCCTCTACAATAAATACATGAGTTGAGTCGACATAGGTGACCAGAAACGCGGATACTACAATCACTACTCCTTCTTCCACTCCGACACTTCTCACTCAAGCAGAGCGACCCAGGTCATCAAGAGAGGGAGGTGTGAGCGATGCAGGAGTGTGTGCCACACTGGAGATTCAACTTCGCAAAAACATTCAAACTTACTGAAATAAGTCGTGTCACACAACCTTGGCTGGCTACTCGTGGACATGGCGATAGATCATCGGACAGTCAGGTAAATACGAGCAGAAAACTGCCAAAAACGTTTGCCTTTGTCCGCAAAAACTCGGCCGCTTTTTCGACCGTTTTTTGTGGCCGTTTCCGCCATTTTATTCTGCGTGCGCGTACGCGCGAGTGCGCGTAAATTTGAAAGCTAATCGGCTAAGGCCGTGTAAGTTTTGCATCAATGTACGTACGCAAATGTTGGTTTTGATTCGCACATTTTGTGCGTTTGTGCAAATTAAGATCGTTATCTCATTCTAGGTTCATATTCGAAATTGAAACGTTATTCTCCGATTTCTAATGTTATTTCGGCATTTTGACAGGTTTATAATCGTTTATCCGTTTCGTTTCACGAATTTAGTAACTTATGTACGTGCTTCACAGCTTCTATGTGCGTTTAAGTGGGCACGGATTTGAATTGTGGGTGGGCGTTAATTGGAAATGATCGTGGGCGTCAAATGACGTTTAACCGGCTAAGTCGGAGGGTGAATTGAGAGACAGTGAAATTGGGATCAACCTAGAAGGTCAATCGTCAGTGTTTTCTTCCCGAAAGTTGTAGACCATAGCTACTTCCTCCGACTTTTAGTTCACTGGTTGAGAGATCCGGTCGACGGACTACATCAACAGCTCTGTTACTAACTATCCATATTACCTGACAACCAGTCTTATTTAGTTACCAGGTTCATATTCCATATTGACATGCTCTTCCACGTTTTCACAATTTTATTAATTGGAATTTCGGGTTAGCGTTAATTGGAAAAGACAATTGTAAGCATGGGTACCTGTTTTTTTACAACATGTTATTTCGCTTATGCCACGTTGTATGTTTACGTTCATATTTGTCTCATTTGCTTGTTCTTCCCCGTTTTCAAATTCGTTATTATAAGCGAGCTCCCAAAGTTAGTACAAGTATGGCTTGCATCTGGAGAGACTTGGCAGCAGTAGCTGCAGAAGCAGCGTCAGTAGCATTAGCGGACGGGGAACAAAAGCTTTTCAGCTTATTTAAATGTGGGTGGGTGTTAATTGGAGATATTTTTTCGTATATGTACAGTAATAACATTTTGGTCCATTATGCACATGAAACACATCTGATCAAACTGATCAAATTAATATTAAACCATGTGATCGTCATGTGACACTAACAAAGGTCTTTGAGAAAATCGCTTAGCTCGTCTTCCATCTCTGAACGGCGCGCCATATCACTCAATACATTTGGATTTGACGTCACGTCGACCTTTAACCTTGAGCACGCGCCATTAGTTTTCAAAGTGCGGTGATGGAAAGCGGAAACGTGAGTACTCCAGCAATTTCCTTGGCAGAAAGAGAGGGATCTCCGCCCCAGAACCACGTGCTCATCGCAACACGCTCTCAACCCACGTGGAACTTCACGCCTTTCACCTCAATCACGAAAGGCGCTAAAGGGGCGTAGGCAGCCATTGTAGTGCACGTGGTTCCATTTATCAAGGGTTTCTGGCAAGACGGGCTAATTTTTCCGTCGCGCGTGATGACGGCGCAACGGAATAACTTTGCATCGATAGTACGTTCATTTTGGATGTCATATTAGAAATCTGGGCCCTTAACTAGTAAACATGGCTGCATAATAACCCTTACCCCTGGGGACCTCTAAAATGGCTGTTTTGCCAGATTTCACACTAACGGTATTGGAGGGGTAAAATATTTCTGAGCCAGAAGATGCACCAGTAGACTAAGATTGTGCATAACAAGTTTCAAGTCTTAACTCCCAGGCTTGTGGAAATAATCAGCCTAACCGATTTTCTGAAAGACCTTTGTTTGGCATCCATTTGTGTCACATGACGATCACATGGTCTAATATTAATTTGATGACTTTGATCTGAAAGGATTGCTGATCATTTTGATATGCGTCTCATGTGCATAGCATATAGTATGGCCGAGGAATGGACGAAAATGTTAAAAATTCCAAAATTCTGTCTCTATATGCAAAGCACTGTACATATAGCAAAAAATATCTCCAATTAATACCCACCCACATTTCCAATTGGTTCCTACCTCTATAATATTATTATGCAAAGCACTGTACGTTTTTATCGGTTTTTTTACACATTTTTTAACCGTTATTATGTTGATTCACTGCTTTCCAAATCTGTGTATTATCAAGTTTATTTGTATTGGAAGGTGGGCAACTGTTGGAACAATAGCGACAGGCTCTTCTACGTTTTCACGTTTATTAGGTGGGCACCAATTGGAATTGCGGGTGAGCGTTAATTGGAAATGTGGGTTAGCGCCAATTGGAATTTATAAGCAATGGCACCGTTATTTTGCGTTTCTGCACACACATTCTTCGTTTACATTCATATTTGTCACATTAGCAAGTTCTTCCCCGTTTTTAAATGATCATAGCGTTTATCTGCTGTATTTTATTCGCCACGTTCATATTCCAAATTTCCGCCGTTATTTTTTTCTCACGTAGTATTAGCACGTTCTTTCATACTTTTGCACACATTTTTCGTTTATCCGCGTACGCGCTTATTGGCTTTTCCCCTCATTTTAAAACTGTTGTACGCTCATAACACGTTCATATTCCATTTGAACAGGCTCTTACTACGTTTTCACATGTTTATTGGGTGGAAATGGATTGTCGCCAATAAGCATCGGCACCGTTTTTTGGGTTTATCCACTCTGTTCCTCGTGTTTGCACATTTTAAGGCTTTTGCATATACTTTTGAACCATTGTATGTTTCTCCAGCTCATATATAGACACTGCTACGTTCACATTTCATATTCACACGTTCTGTGTTTTCACACTTCACAGGCACCGCTATTTTGCGTTTATCTGCTCGGTTCCACGTACTTTCAGAGCATTATCACGCATTTTTACTTATCTACGTTTATTCACTTTTGCAAACAGTAATTTGGAATGGTAGATGGAATGTGGTTGGAAATGTGGGTGGGCGCAAATTGGAATTATTCCACCTATTTAGAGCTTCATTTGTTCTTTACACGTTTATATAGCCATGTGCAAAGATATTTCACGTGTATTTTCACTTATCTACATGAGCATTGACCGTTCTACGTTTATCATTTTTACAAAAGCCAAAAAGTAGACGATCCAAACAACAAAAAATAACACTAGATAAAAGAAAATAATACAGGGAGAGTTGCTCCAAAGGCACCGTTGGAAGAGGTGACGGGTGTATGCCCAGCCGTTGCCCTAGGAGCCGACCGATACTGAAGAGGGTTTTGGCAGCGTGACCGCTCCAGCCACCGAGAGACTCGACCAGGAGAGGGACGAACGACACTCCCACAGCCCGGCATGAGGCAGCGTGAAGGTGCCTCTGCAGAGTGGAAATGACGCGCGGATGGACGACCTCTTTCCCAATTTGGGAGGAAAATGTCAGCAGGGCTAGGGCACGAGGGATGGCAACTCCTTCCGGGTTGCCAAAGTGTGCTGCTGAAAATATTGCATCCCGGATGGAGTTGTGACGATGGGTACGCCACAACCTACATGGTAATCGCCGAAGGAGTCAGCAACGCTCCAGCACACAGGGCACCTTACCTCCTCAACTAAAATAGGGCGCCCCAGCCAATATTGAAGACAGGAGATGAAGGCCAAGCAGAAAAGGTACAACATTGAAGTTCCGGGGGGGATCGATTTTGGGGGGGACCAATTTTCGTGTGACAGCCTCCGTGGCAGAAAAATCGATCCCCCACGGCACCGCGGGAGGTCCCCCCTGCCTCCGATGGTCCCCCTAGTCTATACTTTCTTCATAAGTTGCCTATAAGCCCTAGCTGCTATAGCTAGAACATTGGCTCGCTGCTATAACCAGCAATTGGTCGTTGATCTGCCCCGCCCCCTTCTTTCTGCGCCGTAATGCTGCTTGTGTGCTTAGGACAGAGAAAAGTTTAGTGGTTTATTCAATTTTTCCACATACACAAATCATAAAACTATTCACTGCAGGTATATAACTATTGCGTATAACGCTCGTGGGCGACGACGTGAATGCGGCAAACTCATTGTGACACGGCTCAGTGACACTCAAAGATGTTACGGAGACAGTAGACACGGGTTCGCTTGATATACTTGTGCGGGTGGGGGGCCGTGTGTGGCAGCAATTACGGCTGCAGCGGACGTTCCGGGGGGACCGGTTTTGGCGGGGGACCCTCGACGGTGTGACAAGCCAATCCCCAGCATGTGAGAGCCAAGGCCTTTGAACGAACACCAGGGGAGGAATCGATGAGCAAATCAAAGAGGCTTCATCGATGAGACGGAGGCACATCAATGTTCTGCAGATGTGGGCATCGAGGCTGCCATACCGATGGCCCTGACGCAGGAGGGAAGCAAAGCAGGAGGTGATGGTGAATGGCCGAGAATATCAGAGATGAGAAGCTCAGCGAACTAATGTAGGCGGCTGGAGCATGTAATGCTGCCCGGCGAAGTTTCCAGTGCGGGTCAAATGAGGTGGGGGGCACATGTACGTACGGCGACGGCAATTTTTGGCAAGGAGAGACAGGAACGCAAGAGAATGGCTTCCATCTGCGAGTCATGGAGGTCTCGTAGGTTGATCAGAGCCTCTTGGATCTTATTGACTCTCTTCAGGATGGGCCAATCGGAGAGCCCAGGAGCTCAAAACCATCACTGCAAATTGGGACTTCAGAGAAGAGATTTGATCTTGTTGAGGACGAGGCCTCGTGATGGTCCTACCGACTCAATTATGGCGAGAGCAGAACCAATGCCTCTGAGGGAACCACACAGGGTGCCATCATCAAGGTACCATGCGTTAATAAGCAGCTCCGGAACTTCCCTCAACAATCGGGTGGAGGGTGAGAGGAAAACAAAGGATCTCCTTGTTGAACTCCGCAACAGCTGAAGAGCTTGTGGTCTCCAAAATACAGAACTGGTTGGGAACTGTAGGAGCTTTCTACCCATGCAGCCGTGGAAGGAATCCGAGGAGCGTTTCAGAGTATTTTTGCGTTTCACGGCTCTATTCCATGTAACTTCTGAGCATTTGCTCGTTTTTCTCATATAGCTTTTACGTTTATCGAGACTGATTCTGCGTTCATATTTCATGTTCACACGTTCTTCTGCGTTTTCACACGGTTATTGTCTGTTTATCTTCTGTATTCCACGTGATTGGTTCATATACCGACGTTCTTATTTTATTTTGCACACAGTTTTTAAGCTAATTTACACTGCTTCTAGGTTCATATTCCAAATTGACATGTTCTTCCGGGGGAACCAATTGCAATTGTGGGCGGGCGTTACTTGTAAATTGGGGTTGGCTCCAATTACAATTGCATTGGCACGGTTATTTTGAGTTTATCTGCTCTATTGCACGTTTATCGACGTTTTATTCGCTTTTCCACGCAATTATTAACCGTTCTATGTTTATCCAGCTCATAGTTTATACACTTATACGTTTACACATTGAACTAGGGGAGTCTCACACGAAGCTTTGCCTGCCTCACAATGTGTAGATGGAGATAGTCTGGAGTCGAGTACGCGCCCATGCAAGTACATATTTTTTGGCGCATGGGCGCCTACAAAAGGTGCCAGGCCTCCTCGTCACGTCATAGGCCACCCCCCATGACTAGGCTGCTTACTGTTATTTGTACCCTATTGTGCTTGGAGGTCCGTAAACTTGTGGTCTTTGCCATAAATGCTCAAACTACTCCCGACATATCACGCCGGCGGGAGAGAGCACAATGGAGGGTAAGGGAGGGAGGAAACAATACAACTGCTCCTGCGTAGAACCGCGACCAGGCGATGCAATAGCTGCGCTTGCTGACTAGATTTGAACTTTGCAAGCTTTTTTTGGCCGCCATGGCGCAGGCCTCTGGCCTCTAGCAACCGCCGCTCCGGTGAGGCTGGCCCCCTGCACAAGTTGATCTCGCTCAAGCGCATCCACCAGAGAAGGGCGTGCCTCGTCTTGGGGCGGCCCAACCCCAGACTATCCGATGCGTTCGCTCAACGTCCTTGTTAACCTACGTGGAACCTCATTCTTCTGCATTTGGACACGTTTGCTTTTATCTGCTCTATTCCACAGCATTTTAACTGACAGGCACTTTATTAGGTGGGCACGAATTGGAATTGTGGGTGGGCGTTAATTGGAAATGTTGTTTGGCGCCAATTGGAATTGTATAAGCAATTTTGCGTTTTATCCGCTCACTTCCATTGAGCATTAGCTACTTATTGGCTTTTGCACAAATCATGCACTGCTTCTATGTTCATATTGACACAGTTTTGTACCGTTATTTTGGCATTTCTCTGCTCTGTTCCACGTGTTTTTTTAGCATTAGCATGTATTTTCACTCATCAACGTGCTTATTCGCTTTTGCACACGTTATTCTGCGTTTTCACACTTTTATAAGCATTGTTTTGCCTCTGTTCCATGTCGTTTCAGAACATTAGCACGTAATTTCACATATGCACGTGTTTACTTGCTTTTACACACCAAGCAACCTGCAAGACGAATGCCATTCATGGTTCGAGAAGAAGTCACCAGACAGCTGAAGTGTCCTCTAACTCGCCGTGGTCAAGTCCTGTGGTGATAGTAAGGAAGAAAGATGGTAGCCACCGTTTCTACAGGGCACTCAATTCTATCACCAAAGCCGATACATTTCCCCTCCCTCGCATTGACGACTTACTGGATCAGGTGGGAGGTGCACGCTATTTCACAACCCTCGACTTGGCCTCTGGTTTTTGGCAGATCAGGATGGAAGCTGACTTCAGAGAGAAGACAGCGTTTGTTACACCTCATGGGCTGTATGAGTTTCTCGTACTGCATCTTGCTCGACTGCTTTGCGATGAAGTTGTCCCCATGTTTAGCGTACCTGAGGCACTGTTGTCTGACCATGGTGCCATCCTAATGCTCGACGTGTGCCGCCTCCTGGACATAGAAAAACTCAACACCACAGCATACCATCCAGAGTGTGATGGCATGGTTGAACGTTTCAACCACACCCTGAAATCTAAGCTGAGGAAGAGAGCAGCCCAGTTCAAAAACCAGCGGGACACACACTTACCTGCATTGCTGTGGGCATACAGAAATGCGCCCCACGATATGACTGGAGAGAACCACCATTCCTCTTATTCGGATGGGACTGTAAGTCTCCCTCTGAACTGCAAAGGATGCGCAACCAACCACCATTGAAGACTACAGAGAAGAGTTGATTCTCACCCTATCGTCTGGCAGAAAGACAGCGCTGGACACTATTCGGAAGGCTAAATGACAATACCAGAGTACCTACGACCGCAAGTCAGATAGCTACACGTACCAGGTTGACCAATAGGTTTCCCAAGTGAGGAGACCGGCCATTTACGGAAGCTTTCTCGACCGTGGCATGGACCGTATTGGATAACGTCCTGCAACGAAACCAACATCACTGCCGTCAAGATCTACTTCCCCAGAGAAAACCCAATTCAAGTCCACCAGCTCAGGGTTAAGCCATGTCCCCATGACTTTCCTGCCAGGTTTTACTGGTATGGTACTAAACGCTAAGGTCCTGGTTGCCCCCTTCGTTGGGTGGACTGGTTGCGAACCAACCGACATCCCGTCTCTAACATGGATCCAGATCCCACGCTACCTCTCGATGGTAACGATGCTCTTGTGGAAAATGAACCGGAAGGAGACACTGCCCGCGAAGCACCTCTAGAAGAAACCCCTGATGCCTCCTTTACTGAGGAAGATGAAGGAGATGCAGTTGATAATGAGCTGGTTCCGGTGGACGCACTGCTAGAAGACTCACCACTACTTCTGAGTCCACTGATAATACGACTACGTGCAGGACACTTCTGCAGAGGCTAAGAATGGAACCGCTTCGACTACTGATGACACTCGCGGAACAACTGATACTGATCGTCAGTCTACTACTGGAAGGAAGGAACATACTTGGATCAGCTATTCGTAATTATCTGGGAATTGTCTCTAGAAGCTTGCGTTGCGTTCTTGGAAGGTGAGTCTCAGGGCGTGAGAGGCCACGCTCCCTGTCGGGCTGGCGGTAGCCTAGCCTAGAACTCAGACAGGGCGCGGCTAGGGGCCGCAACAGCTGTTCCGCGCATGCGCACTATCGTGTACAGCTTGGCCACGCTATGTGCATACGCATTCTTGCGACGGGCATGGCTGCGATATGCGTATGCGCATCACGTCCACAAGCAACCGTGCGCAGTGCACATGCGTCCCTTAGCGGAATCGACTACTATTCCGGTACGTGCTTGGAGGATAGTATGTTTGTGCCACGAAATACATCTTCCATAGGAGGTGTGGACTCCGCACCTCCCTCCAAGCACGAATAGAATAGCATGTAGAACAAATTGGACGCACCAACATTATGCAACATGAGTAACCTAGCAGGTATATCTGCTATTGCTGGTATGTATATACTGATACTAGGTGGCACCGGGCCTAGTGGGAAACCAGTCGGGCAGAGATGTCAGCAAGGTCGTCGGGTGGGATCCGAAGGTACTGGGAGTACGTTGCGCTCTGCCATCGTCCCACAATCTTTATTAGCGAGTTTTCTACGCCGACGGCCGCCGCTGTCGTTGCTGCGCCAAATCTGAAACTGTGGCATGCGTCCTAGACACGTCGATGCCCTCCGACCCCAACGCCGCCTGGAGCTCCCACACCAGCCTGGGACGTGTCAGTGGCATCCCGTCTTCAAAACGAAACAGCGGGAAGCTGCGCGATATAGCTGATGATGGCCGCTACCAGACAGATATCCCCGGTTGGTCCTCCCGAGGCACACCGTAACCCTTTTGCGAAAGGGATCATTCTTCGAGGCCTTAATTTTCAGCAGCACCTTCGTCGGCGTGGTGCCGGAGTCGATGGATACGTCTGCGATCGGGAGATGCACTGCCGGATCGTACGCTGAAGAGGATGGGACAGTTGTTTCCCCAGACTGCAGGAAGCCGAAGAAGAAGGCACACGCTGTTGCCCACAGCATCGCCTTGTCGAACGACGCACCGCCCGCTTCCCAGCAATGCTTTAGCGATCCCATTATGCTCGCGGTTATGGGCAAGTTGGTCCGTGGTGAGCTGCCCCGACTCGAAATTGCTTACGACCTCTTTATGCCTTGTAAAACGAAATACAGTCCAGCCATATGGCAGATATTTGGGTCATAGCTCAAGCGATAGATAGAGGTAGCCCTTAATTGAAGAATGTGACACTTGTTCCGCTGCCAACGTAGCTACAAACTTACATACACGATATTGATGGGTCAATGTTCATAGTTGAGCAGAAGTGTAGGTACCGAGATTGAGCCGAGCGGTAGGTTCTCAACGTTGCTGGGGATACGGCCGACTCGAAGACTTGTAAAACTAATCTGTCCAATCTTGCGTTCTCCAAAATGGACGCGCTCTGCCGAGGCCCAACTTGAGAGACACCGGGACTGCCGTTGCGTAGGGGAGCGCCGCCGGAACCTGTGTACGGAACCTGTGTACGGAAGGAGTCAAGGTCATCACGGGACAGCGCGTCCGCCGCACCATTGGCCCGACCCGGTGTGTGCCTCACGGTGACTTCAAAGTCGTGGAACGCACTAATGAAGAAGAGAGAGCGAAGCTGGTGGCACATCAACAGCTCCTTCGCCCTCCCTCTGTTGATTACCTCCACCAGTGAGCACAAACGGTACACCCTCTCCAGAGGCGGCCCCACACCGCGCACGCCACCGAAATGGGAAACAACTCCTTTGGAGCGATGGTCGCAGACGCTATGGGAAGACCCTTGCCACACCACTTGAAACCACATGCTATTCCAATAGGCTCCGTACCCCTAAGACCCAGACGCATCGGAGTGAAGGTGAACATCCGCTTGCAGAGTCTGGCACTGGCGGAAAATGGAAACGCCTTTCCAACAATGACTGAACACCAGGTCTGCTTGACACTGAGCGTTTAGCCGCACATGGAAATGCTTTTGGAAGTGGCTCGTCCGCATTAGCAGGTCATAGATGGGGCGTAGGAAGCATCTTCCAGGGCGCACCACCTTGCATGTATGCTGTAGTTGGCCAACCAGCGATTCCAGGTCCCTTCTCAGGCCTCCATCACCACGAGGTGGCTGCTTACTTCTTCGTGTCATCTGTTTCTTCTGTTCTGACGAGCCCTTGCTAGCTGTGCAATTACCCTCACCACCGGTACCAGGTTGTCTTGTCGTCTCTGATCCCTTGTCAACAGCACCTGATTCACCTGGGTTTGAGTGTTGAGTAGAGGTTGTCTTTCTCTCAGTTCCACTCCTACCGGGCAGCCAAAGTCATCACCCACCTCCTTGGGACATGGACGGAGACGGTCGAGTGCCACCAGTATTGGCTCCTCGCTTGGGCGATCCACTCTGGTTATCTTTGCTATATTCTACCCCAGTTCAACCACTCTGTACGGTCTGGCCAGTTTACGATTTGCACCAGTTTTCACAGACGGACGGAAGAGGAACACGCGTTCCCGTTCCCTGTAGGAGGGAGGCTTGGCTCTTTGATCATACACCTGCTTTTGTCGCTTCTGGGCCCGGCCAATGGATTGATGGGCTAACTCCCATGCTTCAAACATCTTCTGGTGCAGCGCTATCCCATACTCTCTCAAGTAAGTCACAGTTCGCGACTTGGTCACTGTCAGTGTGGCAGGGACTGGTAGTCGCGGGTCCTTCCCATACACCCGATAAAAGGGAGACTTTCCTGTAGATGCTTGCAGGCTGG
>CASHTH010004535.1:18543-28607 GCA_030341885.1 Geodia barretti
GATGCAACGATGGGCATAGAGGTAAGTGTGGAAATGACGGACTGCCCACACAACACCCAGCCCCTCCAACTCCGTGATGCCATAGTTGAGTTAGTGTTTCTGCAGTGAAATACTGGCTGGCATATGCTATGGGGCATACCTGTTTTGTCCGGCTCCTGAGAAAGTACAGCCCCTAGTCCACACCCTGATGCGTCAGTCTCCAATATAAACGGCCGCTGGAAATCTGTGTAGCAAAGAATGGGTGCTGTGGTCAGTAAGGTTTTTAGGCTCTCGCAGCTGTTCTAACATGTGTCACTCCACTCGTAAGGCACATCTTCTTTTGTTAGCGCATGGAGTGGTCCAGCCACCTTGGAGAAATTCGTAACGAACCTCCTGTAATACGATGCCAGCCCAAGAAATGAACGAAGAGATTTGATATCGGTGGATGTTGGGTAATGCTGGAAAGACAGGACTTTCTGCGGATCTGTTGGATACCTGCCGATGAGATCACATACCCCAGATACTCAACTGAGAGCTTGGCAAACTTGCATTTCTTCGGTTTCAATCTTAGCCTGGCCTTCCTGATACGCGTCAGGAGGTTCCGATTATACTCAGTTAGGGTCCGCCCGAATACCAGGACGTCATCAAGGTAAATGTGACATTTGTCCTGAGCCAGTCTAGAGAGTACAAGTTCCATGAGCCTCTGGAAGGTGGCGGGAGCGTTCACTTGCCCAAACGGCATTTTCGTGAATTCTTCGTGAACTCGTACAAGCCACAGTGAGTCACGAATGCTGTCTTCTCCTGTGATGTTGGCTCCATTGGGACCTGTCAATATCCAGACTCCAAGTCTTTACTTTATGCCTTGTAAAACGAAATACAGTCCAGCCATATGGCAGATATTTGGGTCATAGCTCAAGCGATAGATAGAGGTAGCCCTTAATTGAAGAATGTGACACTTGTTCCGCTGCCAACGTAGCTACAAACTTACATACACGATATTGATGGGTCAATGTTCATAGTTGAGCAGAAGTGTAGGTACCGAGATTGAGCCGAGCGGTAGGTTCTCAACGTTGCTGGGGATACGGCCGACTCGAAGACTTGTAAAACTAATCTGTCCAATCTTGCGTTCTCCAAAATGGACGCGCTCTGCCGAGGCCCAACTTGAGAGACACCGGGACTGCCGTTGCGTAGGGGAGCGCCGCCGGAACCTGTGTACGGAACCTGTGTACGGAAGGAGTCAAGGTCATCACGGGACAGCGCGTCCGCCGCACCATTGGCCCGACCCGGTGTGTGCCTCACGGTGACTTCAAAGTCGTGGAACGCACTAATGAAGAAGAGAGAGCGAAGCTGGTGGCACATCAACAGCTCCTTCGCCCTCCCTCTGTTGATTACCTCCACCAGTGAGCACAAACGGTACACCCTCTCCAGAGGCGGCCCCACACCGCGCACGCCACCGAAATGGGAAACAACTCCTTTGGAGCGATGGTCGCAGACGCTATGGGAAGACCCTTGCCACACCACTTGAAACCACATGCTATTCCAATAGGCTCCGTACCCCTAAGACCCAGACGCATCGGAGTGAAGGTGAACATCCGCTTGCAGAGTCTGGCACTGGCGGAAAATGGAAACGCCTTTCCAACAATGACTGAACACCAGGTCTGCTTGACACTGAGCGTTTAGCCGCACATGGAAATGCTTTTGGAAGTGGCTCGTCCGCATTAGCAGGTCATAGATGGGGCGTAGGAAGCATCTTCCAGGGCGCACCACCTTGCATGTATGCTGTAGTTGGCCAACCAGCGATTCCAGGTCCCTTCTCAGGCCTCCATCACCACGAGGTGGCTGCTTACTTCTTCGTGTCATCTGTTTCTTCTGTTCTGACGAGCCCTTGCTAGCTGTGCAATTACCCTCACCACCGGTACCAGGTTGTCTTGTCGTCTCTGATCCCTTGTCAACAGCACCTGATTCACCTGGGTTTGAGTGTTGAGTAGAGGTTGTCTTTCTCTCAGTTCCACTCCTACCGGGCAGCCAAAGTCATCACCCACCTCCTTGGGACATGGACGGAGACGGTCGAGTGCCACCAGTATTGGCTCCTCGCTTGGGCGATCCACTCTGGTTATCTTTGCTATATTCTACCCCAGTTCAACCACTCTGTACGGTCTGGCCAGTTTACGATTTGCACCAGTTTTCACAGACGGACGGAAGAGGAACACGCGTTCCCGTTCCCTGTAGGAGGGAGGCTTGGCTCTTTGATCATACACCTGCTTTTGTCGCTTCTGGGCCCGGCCAATGGATTGATGGGCTAACTCCCATGCTTCAAACATCTTCTGGTGCAGCGCTATCCCATACTCTCTCAAGTAAGTCACAGTTCGCGACTTGGTCACTGTCAGTGTGGCAGGGACTGGTAGTCGCGGGTCCTTCCCATACACCCGATAAAAGGGAGACTTTCCTGTAGATGCTTGCAGGCTGGCCCTATACGCAAAGAGCACATACGGCAGACGTTCGTCCCACTCCGGACCTCCTTGTTCCACGGTCTTGGCTAGCATCGTAATAAGGGTCTGATCTGGGGTCTCACTATCTTCTCCACCAACAACTTTGCTATCGTTGGAGCACATTGATCTCGGGTTGGGAACACCTCTGGCCACTTCGTGAAGTATTCCATGAAAACAACGGCATACTGGTTCCCTTGGCTAGTTCGGGGAAGCTGGACGACATCCACGCCAATTGGATCGAATGGGCCCAACACGGGGATAGGAGTTAAGGGTGGCCTCATTGCTCCACCTGCATGGTGAGTGGTACAAACTAAACACGCCTTAGTCCAACTGGTGATATCTCTCCGCATGCCACCCCACCAGTAGTGTCTCATCAAGTAACTGTGGACATTGGTGCCACTCAAATGAGCCCCAAATATTCCGGCATGCATCTCCTGAAACAAATGTCGGTGGGACGTGGTTGGTGGCACGAGTCGTAGAGTTGCATCTCTCTCGTCTCTGTAGAGAACTCCTTGCACAGTGTAGAGTGGGCTCTTCAGAACCACCTCCTTTGCGAGCTTCTTAGGACCCCAGTCTCAATGTAGTTCATTATTGGGCTCAGTTCTTCATCTGCATGCTGCTTCTCTGCCAGTCCATCTTTGGTTTCAGTTTTGGCGGTGAGTGCAGCCAATACTCCCTGGGTATGATGGTCGTCTGTTGTCGAAGGCATTGGGGATCTGGACAAGGGATCGGCGTTCGCATTCTTTTTGCCTTCTTTTCACCGGGTCCATCTCTTGGAGTGCCATGCCCCATCTCGCGAGCTTCCCCGACGGCTGGGTATTCAGAAATGATTTGAGTGCTTCGTGGTCCGTGTAGACGATGCAACGATGGGCATAGAGGTAAGTGTGGAAATGACGGACTGCCCACACAACACCCAGCCCCTCCAACTCCGTGATGCCATAGTTGAGTTAGTGTTTCTGCAGTGAAATACTGGCTGGCATATGCTATGGGGCATACCTGTTTTGTCCGGCTCCTGAGAAAGTACAGCCCCTAGTCCACACCCTGATGCGTCAGTCTCCAATATAAACGGCCGCTGGAAATCTGTGTAGCAAAGAATGGGTGCTGTGGTCAGTAAGGTTTTTAGGCTCTCGCAGCTGTTCTAACATGTGTCACTCCACTCGTAAGGCACATCTTCTTTTGTTAGCGCATGGAGTGGTCCAGCCACCTTGGAGAAATTCGTAACGAACCTCCTGTAATACGATGCCAGCCCAAGAAATGAACGAAGAGATTTGATATCGGTGGATGTTGGGTAATGCTGGAAAGACAGGACTTTCTGCGGATCTGTTGGATACCTGCCGATGAGATCACATACCCCAGATACTCAACTGAGAGCTTGGCAAACTTGCATTTCTTCGGTTTCAATCTTAGCCTGGCCTTCCTGATACGCGTCAGGAGGTTCCGATTATACTCAGTTAGGGTCCGCCCGAATACCAGGACGTCATCAAGGTAAATGTGACATTTGTCCTGAGCCAGTCTAGAGAGTACAAGTTCCATGAGCCTCTGGAAGGTGGCGGGAGCGTTCACTTGCCCAAACGGCATTTTCGTGAATTCTTCGTGAACTCGTACAAGCCACAGTGAGTCACGAATGCTGTCTTCTCCTGTGATGTTGGCTCCATTGGGACCTGTCAATATCCAGACTCCAAGTCCAGGGTAGTGAAATACTTTGCTCCTGCCAGAAGGTCCAGGGTCTCGTCGATGCGAGGGAGCGGGAACTCATCCAGCTTTGTTACATAGTTAAGTTTGCAATAGTCAACATAGAATCGGGTTCCGCCATCCTTCTTCTGCACCAGCACTATGGGGCTGGTCCACGGACTGGCCAATGGGACTACAACTCCTTGGGAAAGCATGCTCCCTACCAACTCCTCCACAGTCTGAAGAAGGGCAAATGGAATCCCTCGTGGTGATTGTTTAATGGGCGGATGGTCTCCGGTTTTGATAGAGTGCTGGGTTAGATCATTGCTTGAGTTGTGTCTGTTCCAAGGGAGTGAGGTGGGAAGATCCAGGAATTGCTCCAACAGCTGCTTCTGCCGTTCCGTCTTGCAATGGTGCGGCCTTGTCAGTCCCGAACTTCCAGTTGGCTTGCCAGTGTATTGTTCTCCTTGGCTCCTGTTTGCGAGGGAGGGTTCAAGTCGACATGTCGCAACTGAGTCTCCAGGGCTCTAGCACTCAGACATTCCCACGCTTCAGGATTCTTCCCCACCGTAGGCTGTCCTTCCCCACGATCCAAGTTCTGTAGGGGCTGTGCAGCTGGTTTAGCTGGAAGGGCGCTTAGAGTGGCCAGTTCCGGGTTGGTGTAGCTCGTGCCTCCTGGTGCGTTCTCTTCACGATGTCCAGTAGTACGGTAACCAGCATCTCCATCTGGCTGGACTGTCACACCTAATGTCGCCTTCCCGTGTAGGGATCACAGTCCCCAGCGTGGTTCCAGCACCCAGGTTGACTACTTCCGCTCCTTTGTTTGAGGCCACTAGAGTGGTGCACGGTCCGCCAATCACCGAGTCTGCCAGTAGAATGGCTTCACCAGCTGAGTTTGGAGGGAACAACGTCAGGCACGTATCAAGGTCTGCCATGAGCTCCACTCCACCATCGTACCTGGGTGCACTCTAGTGGCCCCAAACAAAGGAGCGAAAGTAGTCAACCTGGGTGCTGGAACCACGCTGGGGACCGTGATCCCTATACGGGAAGGCGACATTAGGTGTGACAGTCCAGTACCAGCAGGAATCTTAGTGGCTGTCAGTAGTCGCGTGATCCCGCAACTACTCTGCTGTTGAGTCGGCTCTGCTCGGACGACTGTCTGTTGCTGAGTCGGCTCTACTCTGACGACTGTCTGTTGATGAGTCGGCTCTGCTCTGATGACTGTCTGTTGATGAGTCGGCTCTGCTCTGACGACTGTCTGTTGATGAGTCGGCTCTGCTCTGACGACTGTCTGTTGATGAGTCGGCTCTGCTCTCACGACTGTCTGTTGTTGAGTCGGCTCTGTTCGGACGACAGTCTGTAGGTCAGACGGCTCTGCTCTGACGACTGTCTTTTGTTAAGTCGGCTCTGTTCAGATGATTGTCTGCTGGTGAGTCGGCTATGCTCTGAGGACTGTCTGCTGTTGAGTCGGCTCTGTTCTGACGACTGTCTGCTGTTGAGTCGACTCTGTTCTGATGACTCTCTGCTGGTGAGTCGGCACAGTTCGGACTACTGTCTGCTGGTGAGTCAGCTCTGCTCGAACGACGGTCTGCTGATAAGTCGGCTCTGCTCTGGGTTCAAGGTCTTGGGTATCTGACGCCGGTCCCCCTGCTGAGCTTGAGGCTCCCCCTGCAACCCGTCGATCGTGTTTGTGACTAACCGGTTCTCTTTTGGCAAGTACCACTCCTTCAATCCGATTCACGTCCAAGTACGTCAGTACCCACGAATAGTTCATTCGGGGCTTCTTTCTGGACTAAAACCGCCATGCGGATTGAGCGGTGGCCACAGGACAGTTGCAGGTATATCTGGGAAATAATGTTGAGTGGGTGTCTCCTGTAGTTCGTAAGAGACGTCTCTTCAGAGTGTCAGTCTTCCATTGCTCTCTAGATTGATTTTTCTTCTCATAGATATGATGGTTGCTGGTGATCCCGTGTCGACCAGAGTCTTGGCATTGTCGAACACTTTCGTGAAAACGGTAGGGCCAAGATTCCCAACTTCACAATTCTCACCAGATAGGGAGTTCAGCTCCTCCGCAAACTCTTCGACTGCCTCCAAGGCTTCTGCTTTTTTCAGCTGTTTCTTCAGACTCTCGACCAGATCTTTGGCTTCCCTCTGCGTGGTGGTCAGTGCCGACATTGATCCCTGTCTCCGCTTCAGTTTGTTATTTCTTTTGATAGGGGCACTCCCTCGCCATATGACTTTCCATCCCACAATTATACCATCGTCCTCTGATGGTCTTAGGTGTAGGAGTTTATTCGTATATCATTCGCTAGTCGTGGGTTGGTCTCCTGCGGTGGTTGTCGTCTCACTCTTCTTTGAGCTTCCCTTAGGTCGAGGTGGTGGCTCAGTCGGCGAGTACATACCGCGTGGCGTCCCGGCAAACTCCTGTCCTTTCACCTCCTTGAATCGGGCCTTCAGCACCAGCTCTTCCAATGTACCATCAACCCCCATTAATTTGCTTTTCAACTCCGGGTGAAGACAGGCCACGAACTGGTTTGCTAAGAGGACTTGTCCCATCTTCTCAGCTTGCGGACCCTCACGAGTTGCTGAGCATAGGCACGGTTGAATAGCTTCCTTAGATCCTGGACAAATTGCTCTACAGACTTTTTCTCTCCCTGGGTTCGCGAGTGGAACAACTGGGTCTGAACAGCAGTAAGATGTACAGGTGTAAACCTCCTCTTGAGTTCGGCTTGATAATTGTTTCGCACTTTGCAGCTACATGACAGGTAGAACGAGGCCGCAGTGTCCCTCAGGCTAGGCGTGAGGTGAACCAGCCTCCAATGGTCGTCCCATTCTGCTAGCTTGGCAAAATTATGCCACTCCAGAAATCATACTTCTTACCCTTTCCCCGAGAATGGAGGTATCCGAGGCAGTGGTGACATCAACGACATGGGCAGTCTGAAGTGTCTCTTCCAGGTCCTGTGGACAGTTCCGCCTGCTGTACCAAGGCTTCTTTGTCTTCTGCAACACTCTTCTGAAGCTCATAGAGCTGTCTCTGCAGCCTCTTGACTTTGTTTCCCTTTTCTTCCAGCTCCTGCTCACGCTCTTGGAGTGCCTGTTCGAGTTCGTTTACCCGCCCAGCGTTCGGTTCTTGACTGCGACACTTCGGCCAACTCACGCTGCTCTCCCTTCGGCTTCCACGGCTCTCTGCTCCGATAGCTCCCCCGTTTTCGCACTCTCTCCCACCCGTTGCTCACTCCCTCTTAGCCGCTCTGACAACTCCGCCACATCCCTCTCTAGCTTCGCCTCACGATCCATTCACCTCTGGGTGTTCCTCCTGAAGGCGTGTGTTCTCCACTGTCAGTCTCTGTAGCTCCCACTGCAAGTTGTCATTCGGGGCGTGTAGTGCCTCGATTTCGCGACGAGTACCCAACACCTTCCAATAATGGCTTTAAAGGTTTTGCATTTTTTAACCAACTATCCCAAATAATTTTCAATCAAGTGATAGTGTGGAATTACAGTCTCTCACTTCTCATGGCACCTTTGCCTTTCATACGTACCTGCTCCTACCTTTAATCACGCTAAGGTGTTTAATGGTTTTGCATTGTTTACTAGTACGTGAACTAATGTGATATCTATCCGACCACCCCTAAACAGTTTACTTTAACTAGCAATCCCTAATAATTTCAGTCAAGTGAAAGTGTGGAATGACACTCACTTCTTACTGCCTGTCATATGTGCCCCTACACTTACCCCCACCACCTTCCAATAAGGACTTTAAAGGTTTTGCATTTGTTTCTAGCACGTCGAACTGACGTCTAACCAACCATTTCTACTATAACTAAGTGTGAAATGAAACTCAGTCACTTTTGACTGCAACTTTGCCTATCATCTAACGAAATTACTAACCTAATAATTTCAGTGAAGTTAAAGTGTGGAATGACACTCACTCACTTCTCACTGCAACGATGTTCATCATCTGTGCACCTACCCTTACCCCCCAATAAGGGAATGACACTTATGACGGCAGAAAATTCTAGAAAATTGTTTGGTGCATGCGCAGTTTTGTAGTCGTATGTCCTGGTCAGTCGGGAGCTCTCTCCTCGATCACAGTACTCAATGGCCGTAAATACTGTTGCGCCAAGCACCGATAGCGGCCGAGAGAGCACTCTACGACCACCTTCAGCAAAGGCCTCGGAAGCTATATTTGGGGGCCTATCCAGGATATTTTACACAAGAAGCCTGAGTGAGTGCTCTTCGCACCACGGACCGGAGATGGAAGCTCTCAGGATCAAGATCGACAACCTCGAGCAGGAGGTGGAATGGTTGACGGTGGAAAACCGTAAGCTAAGGGGAGACCATCCGGGGGCGAGTGAACGACTAGACAGAGAAACGGAGCTGCAGAGGACGAAGAACGAACCGCATGGAGGTGCTGGAGCAACAGTTAGCTGAGGACCAGTTCGGCAGAGGACGCGGAATTCAGAGCTGGGCAGGCAGAGGCGCGAGCAGCGGAGATGCAGAGACTCGCCGGCAGATTTGACATGGTGACGAAGGCGACAGAGGATATCGCGGGACTGCGACAGATGATCCGGGCGAACGAGGAAATCATCGGGAAAAATCGGCAGATAATCTCAGAGTGGGAACGTTGCGCACCGAAAGGCGGTAGGGAAGCTCTGTTCGGAACTAGAACACCACCGGGAGGAACGGCGCCGGGGGGAAGCATGGGAAACTTACAACTAACGGTGACCAAGGAACAATTAAGGGCTGCCAAAATAGCTGTTGATGCGGGGAACAATGGTGCGGAGAACAATGGTTTGGAAAATCCATGATACGCATTCTGTTAGAGGAGAATTACCAGCGGAGTCCACAGCAGAGAGAGCGGTCTGTTGCCGACAGAACTCAACCACTACAAGCCACGGATTGGGACACAGAACAGCAGTCCAGTGGGGGACGTGGAACACCTGTTCAGGACAGAGAGCACCGCAGTAGTGAAGGCGGTGGAGCACAAATTCTGGCAACCGGGACAAATAGCCATGGACAGATGGTGTAATCCTAATCCTATGGGGTACTGGTACTGGGCCTCAGTGGAGGGAGTTTAGACGGGACGTGGAGTGTGAGTGTATTGGAGCCATTGATGGCACACACATTCCTGTTGAAGCACCAGTAGAAAATCCAACCGACTATCACAACAGAAAGGGCTGGGATTCTGTCATACTTCATGGAACAGTCGACCATGAGGGCCTGGCTGGATGACGGCTGGTGCCTCTCTTGTGGGAGGCTGTAGCAGAAGTAGATGCAAGGGGGAGAACACTCAGACGACTGCCTCAACAAACCGACCCCGAGCAGTGTCCTTTTCGGAGCCAACGACCCAGCTTTCACTGCAGGACCCCTCCTTCCAACAAGCAAGTGTGAATAATGGTGTACAGCGAGGGATCCCCCCACAGCGTTGTTTCCCAGGCCCAAGCTCCAGGGGTGGGTGTTCAGCCTGTGTACCCTCCCCAACCACAGAGGTATGCCACCCCTAAGTTAACCCGACCTCAGGTGCCTGTGTATGTACAAGTTAGTGGTGCACAAAGACCACAGAATCCGGTTGTAGACAAACCTCAAGTCAGTATTTATCAAGGCCAAGGGGCTGAATAGTAGGCCACAAGGGTCAACAACTGTTGCATAAAAGTCTTTCAGACACCCATTAGTACTACCACAGTCTGAAATCCAAGAGGGGCCTAGTGGACTTATGTTCGGGGGTGGGTATCCGACTACAGTGTCAAGTGCTTCAGGAACTGCACCTGGGGTATTCCAAGCTCAGCCAGGGGTGTTGGGGGTACGAGTGGGCTAAACGCCAGGCCCACCGGAACCAAGACACCCTCAGACCCCACCTCCATGTACTTCCCCTTTTCCTGTGTTCTCCATGCTGATCATGGGCCAAATCCCACAGATTCCCTGTTT